>CM036541.1:19142169-19312169 GCA_020745685.1 Tautogolabrus adspersus
TACACAAACACGTGTGTATCTATCTCTAATACAGTTTGTCCAACAAGATTTACAGCATCCTGGGAAACCCGATGTAGACGGCCACAAATCGGCGTGACTATGAAATAGAGAGCAACACACACAAAAAAGATGCACAAAGACACACATGCAAGTGCACACACCAAATCTGAGCACATTTGTATCACACACAGGAACACAGCCTGGACTCATGTGAGCACACGCACACAGGCAAACTCAGGGCACGTGCACATGCACACATGAAATATAGGTACAGCCACTGCACTGCTGAACAGGCTCCCAAAGGTGCCCACTAAATTTACTGGCTCCTCCAGCCACTTCAAACGCTCTCCATAACTTAGAGCCAGACAATTTTATTGTTGCATGGAAGAAAGGGCGGCGAAAAAAAAAGTTGCAATGCGAGTGAAGGAGTGAAAGATAGATGTACAGGGAAAAAATTAAATCCTCCTTTGTCTCAGACAATTTAAATTCCTCTAGTTGTGAGGCATGCGCACACACACACCTACACACTTCAAGTGCAAGCACAGAGCATACGCAATAAAATTTTCAGTTTATCTTTGTTCTCTTGTGGATAAAAACTTAAACTCTGATTCAACTCAGAGTTTTAGTTTCTTCTCTAAAATCTGACTTAGTTAATGTACCAACAGAAGGACCATTAAGAACTTCTTTCCCACATTTGTGTCTCCCTATGTGTGTCTGTGAACCGCCCTGTAAGTTGCTATTTGTGTAGCTAGTTAAAGCTAATGATGTAGACGCTCCTCTCCTCCAGGTTAAGGGGGCAGGCTTGTAGCAAATCTTGCTTAACTCTATTTCAATAGTAACAACAAAGCAATGAATTGTGCCTTTTTATTATTTTTACCATGCAATAGCTTTATTGTTAAAAGGATTTTAACTTTTTTTTCCGAGTAGAGTGCTTAGTTTCTTTGTCCTACAAAGGAAGATTCTTCTATTGACAATGGACTGATGATTAGAAAAGGCAACATGGGGTTGTGTTACAATACAACCTTGGTAAAAGGAGATAGATTTTACAAATTTGTACATTGATTGTTTTATTTTCAGTCTTATCTGTCTTTAATTAAAACAAGATTGTGATTCAGTTTATTTCAGTGTAACAAACACGTAAGCTGGATGAGAAGACGTGTTGTTTGTGTCTGGTTTAATGTATGATCACATGTCTGTGCCAAGATGTGGACACAGTCACACACACACACACAGACGCACAAAAACACGCACAGGGACGCGTTAGTTGAGACTTTGTATTGTGCAAACTAAGCTTCCTGGCAGGTGGTCCTCCAAATGTTATCTTATTGACCTCTGTCCTCGCTTGCACACATACACAAAGACACACACACACTCGCACAGCAGCCAATTGAGAAAGTGAGCAGAGGGGATCATGATTTGATGAGGAGGCCTCTAACAGTCAGACAAGGATTTACTTGACTAAATCAACATGAAGGTGAACAAACACACACACATACACAAACTCACTTTTACAATAGAAATGATCATTTTGTTCTCTAGGTCAACTCCAATGCATCACTGCCTTTTTATAGAGTACTTGAGAGATACAAAAATGTTTTCTGTTTATTTTTGTGTGTGCATGTCAGAGTGGCTGCTACAATGCCAATTTATACAAGAGTTGGACCATCTGCTATTTGTGATGGCTAAGGTAAAGCATACAGTTGGTTGTTTCAACCATCAGTAATCCACAGAATGTCTGAGCATCTTTTCATTCATCTGCATTTTCATCTGTGCATGTGTTTTGTAGGATGTGTTGTTGTGTGCACGTTACAGCCCACCTAGTCAGACAACCCAGATGGGATGAGGGATCATATTCTTGATTACAAATGACAGAGGGAGAGCTGAATTCTTCTGTGTGTGTGTGTGTGTGTGTGTGTGTGTGTGTGTGTGTGTGTGTGTGTGTGTGTGTGTGTGTGTGTGTGTGTGTGTGTGTGTGTGTGTGTGCGTGTGCGTGTGTGTGTGTGTGTGTGTTATGTTCGAATAAGCGCTACCCACGCTCCCATATGTTGATTTTGTACCTGCTCACACACTTCAAGAGTTAGGTGGGGCTTGGCTCTCATTTCCTGAACAAGTTGATAAATTCCAGATATCCGTCCCACCCAGCACACGCGCTCTGCTCTGCGTGGATGGAAAGAGAAAAGGACGTGCGTTCTTATTCCACGTAATTAACCTTTAATTAAGCAGGCAGAGGTGAGGCGGCAAAGAGCCACAAAGGAACAATATGCTGTCTGTTCATTTAGTGGAGTGTCTGAGTCTCTGCCTGATGTCTGATAGATACATCTGGCTTGGACTGGTTCATAACATTTTAGAATTACAGAACTATTAATCCCTTGGGGCTGTAGAGAGGCATATTTCACCTGAAAGCCCTGAGAGTCATGAGTATCAGAAGTCAGAACACTTTGCTACAGCACACATTATGTACAATAAATTACACAATCATCCCCTTTTCTCATGAGGAGCATGAGGAGCTTAGCAACCAACATCCTGAAAACGCTTTTTAAGAGTAAAAAATAGATAGGATGAAACAATGGGAGATTATTTCTAGTCCCCTAGAAATTTTTTTTTTGTCCTGCTTGTGTCATCGCTAATAATGGTGATATTAGTTGGTCGGTTGTACTTCTAACACATGCCCAATCGCCATCATTTAATCATTTAATACACTTTTGATCACTCTCAGACCTTTTCATCAGGTTAAAGGTGTTTGCTCTTACTTTTTATTCTGATGTTATGGGCAGTTTTACATCAAATATTCTAAGCCCAAGCATCGTTATAGAGCATGATCCCTTTTTCCATCTTGGTCACTCTATGACTTTTCCTTCTCATAATCTTTAAATGTTTATAACACCTGTTGCACTTCCTTAAGTTCCAACCTCAAAGCAAATTTGACATATTTTTGCCCATATTGCTGATACAGGTTCGACCATGAATACACACAAAAAACATTTTATTCTTTCCAGCTAACATTTTCATATCCTGAAGTATACTAAATATAGAAGCCTTTACTGCTTGCTTACAGAAATGTAAATTAAAATCATTGTCAATGATATGTCCATGTAACAAACCCTTTTTTTATTTTCCCACACTCCAGCAACCATTAGACTCAACTTTCTCTTGTCATTTGCGCGTGGAAGCTAACCGACACTTTTTTCTTAATTTAGTGGCCTTTTCATTAACAGTCTGTGTTAGATTTGTTCGGTTTATTTAAGATAGTTGTTGAAACAAAGATTGTCATTTGAAAAGATTAAAATAGGTAAGTCATTAATCAATCAAGAAAATAAACTATTAACAACTTGTTTAAATACTATTAATGAAGAAAAATTGTGAAAAAACTGAAGACAGAATCTTGGCATATTTGCATGATTGAGGTCTTTGAATATACTCTGCTTATATTCACCTCAAGAGTTCCCAGTGCACTGCTAACCACCTTCATACTTTCAAATCCTTACACAATAATGGTCTTGTTTGAATCGATATATTTACAGGCCAGTTGGCCTCAAAATGGAAAAAGGAAAAAGTTATGTCAAATCAAATTCTTTGGCTTCATGTATCAAAAACTAATTTTGACATGCTTTCACTCTGAACTGACTTTATTTATGTCTCGCTGTAAAGACTCTGTCCATGTGTAATCTATTACAGTAGCTTACGAATCAATAAAGTGTGCCGCAGACACCTCACATACTTTCTTTGTATTTGTTTCTTCATTCTTTCAGAAATCATCTCGTCTCTGATCTGAAAGCTTTAAGCGCTGAAACGTGACTTTTTATAGCAGGTATCATGGAGCAGAGATTTGCTTCTTTCCTGTCAGATATATCTTTGCCCCGGGCTGCCCTGCAGGCCGCTGCGCACACTCCTCTGACTATTTATGGCAGCCGTTAACTCCCAGCGCTCTGGTAAAGAGCTTCAGCAGCAGGTGAAGCCAGAGATGTAGCGGAGAACCAGAATCCCAGACCTGATCCAACATTACAACACATAAACTAACAGGGATGAAAAATAGCACGGCACAGTCTCACCAGGGTTAAAGATTAAAAAGTGTGTGTTTGTGTGCGTCTTGTATGATAGCAGATTGATTCCAGACTAGTGGTTTTTGTAGATTTTGGAAAGGGAATATGCCCTACCCTACCTTCACTGTAAGGGTGCTTTTGCAGAGTCTCCATCCATTCAAGTGATGGATGTCACCCATGAGACTCACAAACAAACTGCAAACTACAATGTTATAAGAAAAGAAGAGAATACAAAAGAAAACCAGACAAAGGAAGAATAGAAAAGAGATCTCAACGCTTCACAACACATTATCATTAATATTGCACAGTCCGCCACTTCTCAGCTGCTCTGGTCTACTTTTTTCTTTTCTTTTTGTTTATTTTCTCTTCCTCATTCCAACACAGGGATCCATCCTTCAGGCCACAGACCATTTCAAAACAGCCTTTATTGTAAAGCACAGTTTCCTTTGATTACAGGAAGGTCTCACTTTACCCCACCACTCTACAGCTGAGGATATCCCATTACCTACTGTTCTGTGCGTGTGAGTGCATCTGTGTGCGAATATTCATGTGTATTCCGATATGTAAACTTTGGTTCTACGTGCATTTTGTTTGTGTTTCTGATTGAGACCGATTTTCTTGCCTGAGCCGAGCTGGATTAGTAGAAAATATTTCCTTTCATTTCACTGAGAAACCTTAAAGCGGTATTTACGTTGCACTTTAAGAGAATGTATCATGTTTGATGCATTTGTTTGTATTTCTTTGAGACAAACATTCAAAATTGCTTTCCAAAGAACCTGTACATATGAGGAATCCTCCTCAAGTCATTTTGTCTCTCATAGGACATGTTGGTTTCATTCTAAGCTGAAAATAATAACAGCTGGAACATGTATCTAAAAATGCTGAAGGAGCATTGTTTTATAAGTGTGCACTTTTTCATATAAGCATCTGTTTTATAGGTTAGCATGCACGCTAGTTTAGCTGTGACACTGTAGGAAACACAGCATGTATCTATCAGAAAAGTCTGACATGCCTTTTATATGCATGTCCAAAGACATATCACAACCACATTTGGAAAGACTAATTCAAACACTGAGAATAGAGTTGCGTAGTGTTTAATAAATTGAACCTGACTGGCCAATAAAACCCTGCCGTCTGCTTCAGAGGGGGCATCCAGGGGTCAAGGGCGCAGCCGCCTGATCCAGACAGACAGCCTCGATTCTGTGTTTTCCGCAAAACACAAACGGGTGAAATTCATACTTCAGCAATGTCAACTTCCCTCTGCAGCGCTGTCACTTACAGCATGGGCCGAGAGAGAACGAGAGGATATATCCTGTATCATTTCCTGTTCTTCCTAGCTGTGTCTTTCTGACCTTGTTCATGATACACCTCTGCGCTTCTCAGTATCCTCCTCCCTGGCGCTATTTTACCTGATTCTGTCTCCCTGTCTGCCTGTCTTACTCACTGATGCTCCTTTTTTTTATCTGTCTGCCTGTCTTCCTCTCTCGGCTCTACTTGTCCCCCTCCATCATCTCCTACATTAAAAACTTGGCCTGCAGCTGGCAGCAGAGAGGGGCACATCGCAGATTTGCCAAGGCGGGTACGTACACTCCCCCTTCTCTCTCTGGGCGAGCAGCCAGATGCCGCCGCTCCCTCTACACCCATTTTTGACCACACGGTCAAGAGGGAGAGTTTTCTGTTGCTCTTGGCCTACGCTTTCAAAAAGTCTTTCCTTCACCGTGTCTGCCTGTGCTGCACGTCTGACGAAAAACTCAGAGCCCTTTTTTCCAACCAGAAGTGCGAGTTCTGGCATCGTACACAGCCCCCGTCCCCTCTACACACACACAGAACCCCTTCTCTGAAACACCAAATACTTCATGTTCAAGGCAGGCCAGAGATGAGAAAAAAGTGATAGAGTATATTTATGAAAACAAACTGGATGAGAGCAGTTAAGATTGCAGATATACGCCAACAGGGAAGGTGAGAGGCAGGTAAATGTAAACGTTCATTACATTAGCATTGACTGCCGGCCCTCTGATGTGTGTTCCCGGGTTTCTTAAAAGCTCTCCTCTGACCAAAGTCTCCCTTCTTCTAATTCCACACAGAGCTCTGGGAATTTATTCAATTACCTAAAATGATCACATAAGAAAAAGGGCTTTAGATTCTGCTGAGTTGCAAAGGATAAGCTTTCACAGCTATCTACAGAATCACTTTAATTCACCCAGTGTGAGTAAAAGTGTGAATTACGTGTGTGTTTTCAAACGTCAAGGTGCCTTAGAGCAGATTTTTTTGCTGAGTCCATTAAAATCACCCACATCCCTTATTTTGTACAGAGTGATCCAGTGTGCGTAGGAACGAATGATTAATCTATCATTGATGTGTTTGCTATTTTCTCTCTTTCGTACTTTATCAGCTTCAGTCTTTTCTAGTTACACTGTAAAAGTATAAATTATAAAGATTAGTGAATAATACAACACATTGTAGGCAAACATTATTTCATTTAACATTATGTATTATTCATCATGCTCTTGTACTTTTATCATCTAAAGACACATTTATTAATTCTGGAAATAATTGCTTATTGAACAAATACATAAAAGCTGCTTATTTGTGTTTTTGGGCAGTGAAGAATAATTTGACGCCGTTTTGCAACAAGTTTATTCACAAAAAACAGATAAATGAGAGTTTTGATAAGCACTTTAAATAGAGCTGTTTTCTACAGCCTATGGGGAACTGGGATAAAGCCACACAACTTCAGTCTGAGTTTTATAAACAATAAATAAAGAAAACTTTTATGATTTTTTCAAAAACTGAGTTAACTGCTTGCCTTATGCAAATGAGCTCTTCTCTACACAAAATATGCATTCACAAAACAGAAGACCTGCTTTGATTAATTGAAATACTTTGTACTGGTCAGTCATAGAACTAAGGGCTGCATTGTTTGTAGAAAGGCTGCAGAAAAACAATTATTTCAAATCTTGTTTTTATGACAATTATTTGATTACATGGTAAATTCGGTTGAAATAGAAGAAAAATCCAAATTTTCAGCCCAAACAACATTTCAAAGTAAATCTGACCGATTCTCCAAACCTAATCATGTTTATTTTTCTGTCCCATATTGCAAAGCAAAGCAGCCAAATGAATTCCAAAAAATGTTTTACCACTTCATGATTTGACTCTGCTTCTGTTTGTGTCAGAATGAGATTAAGATTCTCTAGCTGCCATGTTTCCTTTTCATATTATCAACAAAGAAAATTGCTAAATAGTCAAAATCCTGTGATTTTTTACTGGCATACAAATAAGTTAAAACTATTCTTTAAAAACCAACGTAATAGAAGAAACGGACAGTGTGAGACAACAAAGCGTGTAAAACACACATCGTCCCTCTTCTTCTGACAAATACAGTTGTGAGCAGTAAGGCTCCATCTAAGCTGACGTTAAAGAGTATCCTTTCACCTTTACAAGACTCTGCCTGACCAAGGAAACACCACCCAAACAGCTACACACACATTTTAAACTCCAGGTATACACACACAGACACACACACACACACACACACACACACACACACACACACACACACACACACACACACACACACACACACACACACACACACACACACACACACACACACACAGGCAGTGTGTTAATGAGAGTGTATTCTCCTTCTGTTTCGCCCTCTTTTCCGCCCCATCAGGGAATATAAAGTTTAACAGGCGTTTTCCTATCAGTGACCCTGCGGAGGAAACATGTTCACTAGCTAGGAAGAACGCTAATTACCCCAAACTATGTTGGTGTCTGCACCTCTGTGTGTTAGTGTGCAAAGTGTGCATCGATGCACGAGTGTGTGTGTTAAAGAAAAGGTTGAAGTTGTGAATTGGTAGGTGGGTTGGGTTTGCAGGCTAATTTATGTCAGCAGTATAGCGAGCTCCTAGATTTATTGATGGTAAGGCAATATGGAGGGATCTGCTTCTTCAAAAACACTGCAGCTCCACATACACACGTACACACACACACACACACACACACACAACTTAATGCCCTCCACCTTCCACCTCCCACCTTCTATTATAACACTTCTCTTTCACACCGAGCCTGACTGTAACTATAGAGGCTGTTCTGCTGCTGTGGTGACGCAAAGGAGGTATGGTCCCCAAAGTAACCATTAGAAGAATTGGGGGAATGGATTCTTCACACACACACACACACACACACACACACACACACACACACACACACACACACACACACACACTTGCACTGTACGTGGCCCATATCCCTCCTTAATCCATCCCTATAAAATGACAGAATTCTTTACATTTGTAGAGGGATTAGAGGAAAAATTGTCCTTTGGAGGGAAAGTAAATTCCCCATGTGAGACGGGACAATAATTTGCAAATGGGACAAATGGGAGCATCAAGACAAGGAAGGAAATGAACTGTAAATTTCTGGAAGCAGTGTCCCTTTCTATGCATTAAAACCCCCAAGACTCTAGGTTGCACTGTCTCTGTTTAAAAGGTATACCGTTATTCATGTGCTGAGAACAGTATGTTAGAGTTTGGGAAGACTAAAGCTCTTCTGTTGCATGACACAGATACTCAAATATTATAGTTGTTTATATTTTATAAAGACTTGGAGGGGTTTCCATCTAGGAGGGACTATTTTTATATTAGACAGATTTAAAATAGGGCTTGTCTGCAAGTATCTGAACTGTACATGTTTGACCTTTTTACAGTAAACGTGCCTAAAATCATATATATACTCTTATCCGCCTATGGTTTTGTCCTATGTGTATGGACACATGTATTTCTAGGGTCTCTAAAGTTGAGAAAAAAGTGAAGAAAACTTCAAAGTCTTGCTGCACTATACGTTCAGTATTTTTATATGCAGGCCTGCATTCTCTCCCAGCCGGTGATGTTTCAAAGGAGCCAAAGGCTAATAAAAGCCATGTCAGGGTTATTACGTACATCCTATCTGCTATCTTCACTGACCCCCCAACCATATGTGTATAATTGTATGTGTGTGTGTGTGGTCATTAGGACAGAGCTACAGTGGAATCCGTTTACTCTCAATAATTTTGCTGTTCAGTTTTTGTGAGCCTGAGAGGAGGAATGAACATCCTGACTTTATTGGCTATTAGAGTGCTCTAGATGTGTGTGTATGTCTGTGTGTGTGTGTGTGTGTGTGTGTGTGTGTGTGTGTGTGTGTGTGAGTAAGTGAGTGAGTGAGTGTGTATGTCCAGAGAGCCAGTTTGTTTGGCTAAGTGAGGCAATTTTGGTCTTTAAGTATCTCATGTCACTTCCCCTCAAAAAGGGGCAAGGAATACAAGCGCTCCATTCTCAGTAACACACAGAAACACACATATACGCATACATATGTCTGGACACATAGACACCATCCACAAACACAACTGAGGCCCCAGTTTGACTGGGAGATTTGTTTTTGAATAACGAATCCAAACATAGGATTTATTTTTGAATACTCGGTCAAAACTAAACAATAAGGACAATATATGAAGTTTCATAGTAAGACTTGAGTGCTCTAGAGTTTAATTCTTTATGTTTGAAGCCTAATTGTTTCCTTCCCTACAGTTGACTCACGCACTATTGTTTTCCACACACACCCATATCCCTCAAACCCCAAATTAAACAAATGACTAATGACTGATGTAATGAAATCAAAGAATTAAATCCCCTCTGGACAGAGTCACTGCTTAGAGAAAGTCGAAGAACCTAAATCATACATAGTTTCTGGTTAAAAGCAGCCTAATTTGTTTAAGTCCAGTAAGACGTTACCTGATTGGCTCTTCGGGGTGGTCCTCTGATTAACCCGAGCAGCCAGGAACCTGATGACTTTGATCTGTGATTGGTAAGGTCACTCGATGAGGTCAATCAGAGTCTGCTGTGAAATCGAGCGGGCCAGTGATGAAGTATTTGATGAGCATGGTTCCAAAATGAGACGTGACACCTAATTTAATCAAAGAAGAAAAAACATGATGACCAAAGTAGAACTCCTATTGACTCAGATTGAACTCATCAACCAAAAACCATCCGTGACTCACAAAGTCATCGGGTTGTGATACAGATCAGTTTTTCAAAAGTAGACATTCAGTGGTTATGATATGGAAAATGAGTGCTTATTCACAATTGAAGGAATCAAACTCTATTGAGTGCCACAAATTTTGTCCAACTATTTGGTACAACAGCCCAAAAAGTCCTTAATGCATCTTTTCTTTTTTACTTGCATTCAAAATTAAATTAAAAGAATGAAGTTGAACATTAAAATAGTTTTACATGATAAAAATGATCTTCTTATTTATCAATGATACCAAAAATCCATTTATGACATTAAGACCTTAAACTAAACTGTATCATAGTCAACAGAATCATTTGAGTTATTTGTCAAGCTATGCAGCAACCCCCCCCCCCCCCCCCCCCTTTAGGATTTTCAACTTTTCTTTTTATATGATTTAAATCTAACTTTAAAGTGTTTTCAATACTGACTTTGCAAAACATCACATTTAACAATGTCATATGGGATTGGAAGTTGCCATGGGACTTTTTACTTTTATTGTGTAATATTTTTTAAGTTAACTGTTAATTGACCGTGATCAATTAAAGCTTACAATAGTAAAAACAATGATTTGTTGGAGCCCTTACTGTAAAACATAATAATTATCATCCTTTTCAAATGACTTTTTATGGATATCTGTCCTAAAGAAGCAGCACACACCTCTTTCTTTTTATGTCTGTATCGCCCTTTGTCCTTTCTTCTTTCATTTTCCCCCTCACTGCTGTCTCTCTTTCTTGTCCCGCTCTAACATCTCTCTTCTTCTGTCTCCCGCATGGCTTCAGAGGAAGATGAACTCTGAGCAGCTGTGGTGCTCGCTGCCTGTCGTGAGTTATGGCAAGCTGCTGTCCTCTTGGCTTTTATTGATAATATTACACTGGCTGATGTAAATATGACTCTGCAGCAATAACCCTGTCTGCCACTGTGCGTGTGTTTGCATGTGTGTGCGTGTGCGTGCATGTGTGCGAGTGTGTGTGTGTAACTTGTGCTTGAGTTCAGGGAAAGATTCACTGTGTGTGTGTGTGATATTTACTTCCTGACCTCCATCCCATGATAGAAGCACAACGTCAGGCTACGTGCAGTTTGCAGGAAACAGCGAGCAGAAATCCAACATGATAAACAGCTCCGAGCTTAGAGTTGGCTTAAAGAAGATCTTGCCCCGTCCTGCATCTATATCTTTTTTGTCTGTCTGTCCCGGGTTGTGACTTCCTGCTGTGCTGTAAATAACATGTCTCTTCACGAGTTGGTGTGTCCATGTGGCGAACACACTAAAACATGGCTGGATTTTACTGCCACATCTGATTTTATAAAGATAAATTATTTTGTATTATGTCCTTTCTACACTACAATTTTCTGGATTTGCCTTATTAAAAACATTTGACACTTTAACTGTCATAACCACAAAGAAAAACATTAAAAAGAATAAAAAGAAAGAAACAAAGACAACACACACACACACACACACACGCACACACACACACACACACACACACACACACACACACACACACACACACGCACACACACACACACACACACACACACACACACACACACACACACACGCACACACACTTTATTAAGCAGCTGCATTGTTAGAGTTTTTCCTTTTGGGGGTGCCCTGACCTGAAGGTGTTAATTCTACATTAATGCCTTGTCTATTAGCCTGACTGAACTCCACGTCCGCTAACAAACACCAATATGCACAAGCGAACATACACATACATATCCAGAAAAGCAAATGCAAAACTCTGCAGCTGCTGTCCACCCACACATTACAACACACAAACACACTCACACACACATTGTACCACATTCACTGCATTCTGCCATTCCTCTGTTAGAGACAGGCAGGAAGCAAATGTGTCATTTATTAGGCTCTGTCTCCAGTCTGTGCCCATGATGAATATCTGCGATCTCCCCCCTGCTGCTCCTGAATATTCACAGACAAAAGGCCTCTTATGAAATTATCCCGTCATTAGAAGATGGCTCTGATTAGATACTGAGACTGGATTAGCCATCTGCTCGGCTTTTGAGCAGAGGAATGATACGATCAGGACTAATTGCCATGGATCCCAAATATGATATGCTGTATTTATTTTGAGTGGCTAGAATTTTTTCCCTGCATGGAGGAATTCTTTCATATGCGTGCTAACTGTTCACTCTACAATAGGGCACTGTGATGTGTTGAGATAGTTTGTAGTCATCTTGTTAAACTTTTTGGAACAATTTTGAAATGATACCTTTCTCATCAAGACAGTAGACACAGAGAACAAGTCAGGTATTTAGAAATGACAAGGCATTAAGCTAAGGCATTAGGGAACTGAACTGCTGCACCAATGATCGCTCCATTTTTGCTTTAAATGTCTTTGCCATTTAACGGCAACAGGTTACCAGTTACAATTAGAAATGCGAATTACCAATAACCAGCAAAAAAACTCAGTGTTAATAGATATTAGCCCCTTAAAGGCATATTAAGCTTTTTAAAGCCTTGTAACAAATATTGATCTGTTGAAACAGCTGCCTACGGGAAACTTTCACATGCACTCACAAGATAAAGATGTGAGATAACATTCAATTTGCCAAAAATACACCTTCAACAGTTATATTCAAAAACGTAAAAGCTACAGCAGCCACTAACTGCAGACATTTGTTTTCTTTCCTTCCAAAGACAACACTACACATGGGTTACATTATCCATCCTACACACTTGTTTTTCTTAGCCCCTTTAAAACTTCTGATTAAGAGAAAGATAAACATTGTAAAGAGAAACATTTAGCGTGATAACAAATATTAAGCTAACAAATCAGCTCGTTATCTTGAACCTCTTTATCCAACTCAACAATTTAGACAGTGATAGCCCTCCACTTGTTTCCATATGTCAAACGATGTACAAGAATGGAGATGGTTATGGACAGTGTCCTGGAGTCATGAGTTGCCACTGTGGAATGGACACATGCAGCAATTTATCACTTGTCTCTCAGCACATGTGTGGGTGGCCCGGCAGCGGGTATTATTGCAATTTGGGAGCAATTGACAGTAATCCTCTCTTTCTGCTTGTGTGAAGCTCATCATCCCCCTGCACGCTGAGAGGCACGTCTTCATAAGAGATGACCCAGAGAGCTCATACAAAAAGCTCTATTGGTTGTAGATCAGACTGTATATCATTATCAGCTTGACGCCAACTTTTTGTTGGTGGTCCGGAGAGGGCTCTTAGAGTGAACTCGAACACACTCTCTCAGGGAAACTCAGCACAAATGTATGTAGACACAGGGATAGCAGTTCCACAAAGGAATTATTTCATTTTACAGCCAAAATATTCATGCGTATGCTTTTATAGACCAAAAAGTTAAAACATAATGGTGATCAGCAATGGAATTGCCATTGCTTGCAACTCTCAGGCCATTTAGTAAAAACAAACTCATGCAAGAGTCTACTGACCATCTCTTTGATTCAGTAGAGACTATAAAAGAGACATGCTTTGCTGGTCCGTGGTTGTTAAGAGAGCTGAGAGCTCTGGAGTTAAACCTCTACTCCACTGTACAAATCACATGAACTGTTTATGTTTTCTAAAATTCAGTGTTGTACCTATGTTATAGTAGAGGTTGTTCAGTGGACGTTTTAGCCTGAAAGCACATGACTTTGACTCCAGAGAGTGAAGTTTGTGCCCCACATGGTGTTGGATTTAGGCTTTGACATTTTGATAAAATGAGGGGAAGGTTGTGGTTTTGGGAAATACTGAAGCTTTTTTTTTCACATCTCCTTTGCTGTAAGTCAGTGTTGACTTCCATTTCACCAAAAGAATGATCTTTCTTACTGGTGTTTTGGGGATCCATGGGGAGATATTGTGTGGACCAATAAAACTATTGACAGTGATTGTCTAGTTGTGTTCCAAAGTTCTACATTACAGCTGATCAAAGTTCACTCTGAAACCATGCATTGTGATTAGAAAGATTTTTAAATTTAACTGATATGCTCATACAAAAAAATGGAGCGATAAGAGTGGATTTATAGGCTTGTGAACCTCATAAACATTTCAAATAGATCATGAACAAAAATACAACATGGTTGATTTAGGGCTGACCAAAAATGTTGTATATCTGAGTACTTTTCTATCTGATTTGTATAAAAAAGAAGGAATATGTTGAGTCACTGGCATAAACAGCAACTTATCTATTGAAACTAAGCCTTTGTAAAGTGTAACGATGCATGTGTCCGTTCCTCAGCCTTAGCCCCATCCATTCTCTCACAGAGCTGTGGTTGCCATATGCTCAGATTGACTATAATTGTTAGCTTCCTGGACCGAGTGTTCAGAAGTTTGCAGGCATTTAATATACCCTGCAGGCAGAGTTATAAAGCAATCATGAAATCCAATTCTTCCATATAAAAACAAACGAGTGATACTCCGGGACACTTCTATTTACAAAGCAAACACTTGCCTTCATCTTCACAATATGTCATTTAACGCCAAAAACTGTGCAGAGAACAGCAAAAAGTTTGATGGATGGGTTGGTTTAATGAGTGAGAAGTCATTTAGACGATGAAAGGAGACACAATGTTAATGGGATTTCTTGGAGACCTCATATTTGAAGTGGGGTTTGCAGAGCTTTGCAGAGCTGGAATAACTATTACATTTGGCATGTTAAAAAGCTGTGAAAAAGATAAAAGTAAAAACTCTAATGTACAGAAAAGGCAGTGACCATGGTATTTGTGCTCTTGGTGCATGGGGAATTTCCCTTGGGGGCAATAAAGATCTCATTTAAGGACTGATCAGATGATTTTTTGGCGATATTTTCTGTGATGACAGCATGAATCAGTCCTCATTTAAATCCCCTTGTGTTGTTTAGAATCCATTATGACTTGCTAGAGAGAATGTCTTTTTGTGGGCACGTTTTATCCTTTGGTTTTATTATTAGCCATGCTAGTGGCATGTTGGTCTATTGGTCAGTCCACCACTTATTTCCAGACTGAAATATATCAACAACTTATGGATGTATTTCACTGACATTTTGTTGACACTTGTATTCCCCCTCAGAAAAATTAAAATAACCAACCATGGGATTTTTGCGATTCTTAATCTAGCTCCATTGTCAATAGAATCCTCAGTGATAACATAGGTTTATGCTAATAAGCAAAAAATATATAGCTGTCGAAAATTGTAATTGTTTATGAATTAGTTAAGATAAAGGCATGATGGAAAAGCATTGATATACATTATTTCAATATGCTAACACATTGATGCCAATGCCAAAAAGTAAAACCGGACACAGTAAAACAAACCATCAATCACATATTTAAACCTTACTGTCAATCGTATTCATGCAATAAAAAACACCATACAGATCACATATAATAAGACCTTACGCTCTGATACAGTATCACTACAGCCACTGACTCTATCATGGAACTATTTACTGCCCATATGGCCGCTGACACGGGGTCAGGCCTGTGTTTCAAGTGAAACCACCAAGAGTTGTAAAAGGCCTGCATACAGGACTGGGTACAAATTCAAGCATTAGCACATTACTAATTACTGCCGGTCACTTTTAATAAATTCTTTCCTGACATATGAGTTCCAGCTCTGTAAAAAGTAAGAACGTTGCATAAGGGACACATTTTAAGCGATGCTGCAGACTTTTGCTATAAGTAGAAATCCTGAATGTATGTAAAGGAATACTCTACTGTAAGATCTATATGGTTCACAACGGATACTGAGATCCCCTGGTTGGGCTTTAAGAGAATACTAAGTTTAGGAACTCACACATTCACTCAGATAAAAATCAAAACCTGTTCATATAGGCCATGTTTTCTCACAGTTATTAATTAACAAGCAGAACAGTGTAAAGCTGCAGGGAGCTCTTCGTGGGTATTTAGAAAGGTTGTTTTATGTTTTATTTGCTTCCCTCACTGTTTCACTTTACAAAACAAGTTCTGATCCAAGTTTGAGCCTTATAGTCACACTAAAATAACATTGTGGTATCGTAGAGGAGTCCTCTTTTTATTTGTTTTAGGGATGTAGAAAACTTCTCCCTCGTGTTTCTGGCCAAAACAGGCATTTATTTGCTATTACAAATGTTACAAGACCAGATGCATTTGCTTATCGTGATCCTATTAAAAGTCCCAGCCTTGTGTCTGCTTTAATGCCAAGTAGGCTGAAGTTTATCTGATCCTATAGTGCATATGGGTCCCAGGGAGGTTTCTTAGTTACTTGTCATATTAAAATACTGTGAAGCATGGAGCAGGTTAAGCGCTAGCAGGGTTTGCAATAAATTGTCAGCATGCAGCTCTACAAACTATATCAACTGCACAAATTGTATTAGTTTAAAGCTAGAAAACTTCTAGAAAAAAATGCATGCATGGTGAGTCTGCACACTTTCCCCTGTGCAGCATTTGCAAAATTGTAGATGATAAGACATAATTGCACATAAGTGTGTTTGCGGACATTTAAAACAAGTCCAGAGCATTGGCATGAATCAGGATATGTGTGAAGCTCATATACCTGCACGCTCGCTCACTGCAGCTTTGACGAGATACAGGTCTGAGGGGATTTCGCGATGAAGGTTAGCAGTCGTGAAATATCTGAGGGTGCTGGAACCCTTCTCCTCTCCAAATTGTAGACGCATGTATGCTATAAGCTCTTAGTGGGAAACGCCTTGGCAGAGCATAAAGGACTCAGTGTGTGGCTGAAATGACCATATGACTCCTGAAAATAAACAGGAATCAAATGGGGTGATTGATCGAATAAATTAACATCAGCAGCAGGCGACACACACACACACACACACACACACACACACACACACACACTCTCTCTCTCTCTCTCTCTCTCTCTCTCTCTCTCTCTCTCTCTCTCTCTCTCTCTCTCTCTCTCTCTCTCTCTCTCACACGAACACACTTAAGCTCATCAGCTCCAATGACCAGCCTTGTAGAAAAGCAGACACTTGTTGCTATTTGCTCCTGTTCTCAGGGCAGGCGCAATTAAGGCATAAAATTGCTCCACAGCAGTCTGGTTTGTTGAAGCTTCTTTCTGCCTGCGTGTGATAGATATAACTGCACACTTGAACATGCTGTGCTTGATTGTAGGACTTTTAGTTCATAATCCTCACTCCATTTAAATGTTTAGATTCAAATTTGTGGAAGGTAAATTCACCAGAGCTGATTTTTGCACACTTGTTATTTGCTTAAAACATACTACCTGCTACTTGCAGATTGAAATCCATTTATAGTTCCATCCAGGACATAATATTATCAGATATTGTTGAAGGCTTTTATAGTCATTATATGAAAATTTGTAAATAGTACTTCATCAAAACGTTCCTGTATCACAGGATTTTTTACTTGTTTAGAAAAAATGTTTTCTCATTATTTTTTTAACGACATAAAAGTTAAACTACTTGTACACTGTAGGCTGTTTTGATATTATTTAAAGTGATAACTGATAGATAATGGGAAAACTAAAACATCTGATATTGAGTCTTTATGCAACAAATCAGCAGGATTTTTTTTTTTTTTATTAAGAGGCTCATTTGAAAAAACAACAGCATGTTGCAGAATTGAGTCAAAAAATATATAGAATAGTCTTTTCTGGCTGATTTAGTTATTCTTGTATGATCTTCATAAAAAGTCATGCTTGTCTCGTCATTTCAGCCACCTGTGATAATGCTGTTTTTCTTCAGGCCTTTAGATTTTAGAGTGGGCCTGAAATACAAAACTTTCAATCTGATGAACCTGCTGCCGGTCAGAGCCTTCTGAAAATGAAGACAAGACCTCCACACATACATACACGCCCCTCTGTCCCGCCCCTCACTGCTGCTCGCCTGTGTGGTTTATTGAAATTTCTTCCTCGCTCTGTCGGATAGCCTCGGCCTCTGGGGTAACAAGATAGATGTAAACAACCAATTATTGGATAGGCCCTCATTCACATCCCTCTAACTAGTATAGACACACCGGTTCTGGCTTTAATAATTCCTTTGCATGTCTGTCTGAAAGAATGTTACTCATCAACCCCTTGTTGTGCTGTCTCAGGTCACTGCGTAGAAAATAAAAGCCATGTCCCTTCAATCCCAACACATAGGCATTGCAACACACACCAAAATACACATCTTGCAGTAATCAGCTCAATTAGTGCAGGTCCTGGTGAAGAGCAGAGGGAGGTTGTGAAAATAAGGGGGTTGGCTATTAGGAGAAATGTGATCTTCATTCATCAGCGGCTGTAATAATGACTGTTACCCTCTGATCAAACTGATGCATGGAAACAAGGAGTTTACAAACACTGTCAAGGGCCAGACACAGGACCCAGATCTGCCCAGTAACTGCTCGTACACACACACGCACGCACGCACGCACGCACGCACGCACGCACGCACACGCACACACACACACACACACACACACACACACACACACACACACACACACTTTACAGCTGGTTCCATAGAAGAGGCTTTGTATTGTTTTGTATTTGTACAATTTAACTGACAGTTCTCCTCTTGAATTTGTTCTGATTCGTCTCAGCAAACTTCATTCCTGATCATACAACTGGATGCATTCTATAGTACAACAAGAGCAGGGGTTGGTTGAGAGATTTCAACAGGATGAGGGTGATGGGAAGCTTTCCTCAAGTATGGAATTGTTTTTCAACCAAGGATGACAAAGAATACCATTTAACACATTTTTTTTGTTTAACAGTTTTACTTGTTCAATCTGAGCTGGATTTTAGGTTAGAAGTGATTATAACTAAAACTGGAAACCTTTTACAAACCAATGTGAGATTATTAAAACATGTTAGATGAAAGCCAGCATACAGTCATTGCATGGGCATAAAGAGACCCCTCATGGCCCCCATGTAGAGCTGTATTAGTCAAAACCCTATTTTTGCTACATCTGCCCCCCCATCATCCCCTAAATCAATCCCAATGACTAAAGACAGAGTCAGTTCTTACTCTGTCTCCAACAGATAGGGCTAAACTGAAACTTTGCAAAAAATAAAATTAAAATGATATGATCAACAAGGACAAAGTCATGGTTATATGGTCATAGCATTAGCATATTATCTAATGAGACCCCGGACCCTATGTGGATCTAACACTGATATCCCAATTTATTTATTTTTAAATAACAAGTTCAAGAATATTTTTAGTCCGTATAATGTATGAACACGTTAGGCTATTTGACACACATCAGAAGGCTCTATATTAAGAGTCAAAACAGGACGCCACAACCGCAGAGTGAAACAGTGAGTGCACTGTGAGAGTTTGTGTGTGTGTGTGTCTGTGTGTTACTGTAGATGGAGGGAGCTGATAAGTCTTTATCTAACATCAGTTTTAAATGACTCGTCTGTCAAACTGTGTAGCTAAGAGGCGCTCTTACGTTCACTCATCGGCATCGCGCCTCTGCGCACGAGCTTTCTTTGAAGCTGTCTGAATCACTTATTTCATAGTTTATTTGCAACGCTATATTATTATTATTTATGACAACGTAATTATTTTTAACAGATCGGATTATTATTATTAGTTATTAATGTTCATGATTTTTTTTACATTTTCTGTGTGATCAAATGTTTTCTTGTGAGCAGTATCCTAACGCTTGCTCGATTTTTCTCACTATCAATTTCAGACGGGCCCCGCTCCCCTGACGATCAGCAGTCAGCCTAATGCCTTAATACTGTGTGAACTGTGCTTCAGGCCAAACCCAAGACAATTTATTAAACACAGGGAGAACACAACGCGGAAACAGGGATCAGGCTCATCTTACAGGACTCCACATCTCTACTGATAAACTCACTTCATAATTACAGGAAATGGTTCCTTTCAAAAAGCTTCACTTACAGGAATAGCCTAATAGGCCAAACAGCGGGAAATAGTTGATTAATTGGTCTTGATCAGCAAAAATAAGTGACACAAGTCGATTTCTAAACCCATGAGATTTTACACAGCTCATGACTCAGATTTGAGCTTTGCTGCAAAAAGAACATTTTTCAAAAAATGTGAGAATAATGTAAAACGCTTGTCATTAGATGAAAGCAATAAGATTAAGAGGAAAGCGAATTACCCCAAAAATTACACTTTTTAATTCGTACATTTTTTTGCAGGCTGCCTTTTTATTAGACAAGCGTCAGAAGTTCCATTTGGCTTTTAAGTTGAGTCTGGGCTTTTTAGTGGTGCACAGGTAATATTACGTTATGAGATGAAAGCTGCTGAAAGCTGTGTGTGTGTGTGTGTGTGTGTGTGTGTGTGTGTGTGTGTGTGTGTGTGCGTGCGTGTGCGTGTGCGTGTGTGTATGTGCGTGCGTGTATGTGTGTGCGTGTGTTTGGAGGCAGCAGTGTGCAGTGATGTGATCCTGAGTGTCTGTAATGAAGAGGTCCCATGGTGAGGCGATAGAAATCTAGCAACTGGTCAATCATTGAGCCAACAGTCAATAACACACGTGGGGTGCCGTCCCCGTGACATACGGTACAATTCACCTGACAGCATCACGACAGCACATGGCTGTTGTTATACTCAACATCTTGCCATTTTTCACCAAGTTTAAGACAGTCGTCAAAAACATGAAAGCTTTTATAACTGGCAGGTCGTTTCCAAAGTTGTTCACCTTTGATTTGTCCTAATAATTACATTTCAATATATACTTATGGCATTTCTATAAATCTTGTCTTCTAATCTGATCGGGATTTTAATCTCTGACATCCATCTTCCTTTGCTCTGTCACTGAAACGTGTCAGCCAAACAACCTAAACACAAGCAGAGAGTTTAGTCTCACCGGTGCGCTGCAGGTTTTGATTCCGCTTGTTCTTCTCCTCTGCACGGCAGCCTCTCCTCCTCCTCCTCCTCTGCTCTCCGTCCAACAAACTCCGCAGCTCTCACGAGCGCTTTAGACCGTCAGCACACTTTAACAATGTTTGTCATTCTGTGCGCTCCTGCCGTCATCGCCTCACACTTAATTTAGTCTACCAAGTTCCATCTTTTTCTATCACACATTCAACAAATAACAAAACCTTATCATACAGCCATATCATCTTAAAAAAGTGATAATGAACAATATACCACATAAACAATTAATTAAATTATTCATGTAAATTCGAATATAACCAGCAAGTGCGCACTTTATGATCCCTTGAGCACAGATTTCATATATGCAATTTTTTATTTTATGAATACTTTCCACAACGCCCCCGCCCCTCGAGGCGTCTTAAGTCTTACTTTGTTTTTGTTTCTTATCTTATTTTGTGATCATCTGTAATTGGTCTAAATGTTAGGGATTTTTACGCGTACATTTACTACTAGTCTTATATAGCAATAAGTGAAGCTATTTTGCCATTTTCATTCACTTCTAAACCAACTTTAAAGTTCTTTAGGTAAAGTTGGTTCTTATAGTTTCATTTGAAAGGAAACTTGAGGTGATCTGAAATCCCATTTCTCTTCATTAATTTGAGATGAGACGATATATATTTTCTGCCCTGTAAAGTAAATTATTTGTTTGTATTTGTTAGTTTCGCTTAATATCAGCTTCAATAAGCAGGTCACATACTTTTCACAAACTTTTCATCAAACTCTACAATACTTGTCGTTCTCTTGTATAAAATGGTGAAGAGATTAACTTTAAAGCTCCTGGACATCTTGATTGATTAGTATAACCGCTCGAGGCTTGAAGACAAACTTGAACAGACTCTGTGCGCTCTGGCGCCATCCTTCCCCCAGCTGCGGGACCTGTGCGCCTCTCCTCCTGCTCCACACTCCCACAGCTCTACGCTCTTTGGCTACCCGGGGTGTCCGTCAAAGTGAGGGGGAGAAAAAAAAATTGTTTTAGAAGAAAATCTGAGCAATATTTCTGTTGGTAGGCGGGCTGCTAGTGAAGGGAACAATCGGGTTGACTTTGCCAGGGAGCCACCTCAAAGCGTCTCAGGTTACTTTGAGTGACAGCGTAACCATGGAGAATAATTTGACTAAGGCTATTGTCTTATCCTCACCATCCCCGGGTCAGATAACCGACCAATCAGAGTTCATATGATCGCTTGTCTTGCCAGCTTAGAATAATATTATTAAAACGAGCCAGCGAGCACGGTCTCCGGGAGAAGGTTATGTTGAAACGCCAAAGAAAAGGTGGAGGAGGACGGTGAAGGAGCAGCGACGTTCTCTCTTTCTCAACAACTTTATGAGGATTTGTCGCCTGGGGTTCCGCATGGCTGAGTAGACTTGAGTTTACTCCACAACACGCTGTTGGATATTACATTTAACCTGAGGCTGTTTGAAGTTTAAGTCTATGTTGGGACCTTTTGTCGCTCATGGACTTAATGCGTTTTGATTTAATGTGAGACTGAGCGGAGCAACGTGGAAGTAAGGCACAATATAATCTGTATTGATTTACATTGTCGCCATGTCCATGCTTCCGACGTTTGGTTTTACGCAGGAACAAGTGGCGTGTGTCTGCGAAGTCCTCCAACAAGGAGGGAACATCGAGCGGCTGGGGCGCTTCCTCTGGTCGCTGCCGGCGTGCGAACACCTCCACAAAAATGAAAGCGTCCTTAAAGCAAAAGCCGTCGTTGCCTTTCATCGGGGGAACTTCAGAGAGCTCTACAAGATCCTGGAAAGCCACCAGTTCTCTCCTCACAACCATCCGAAGCTGCAGCAGCTGTGGCTCAAAGCTCACTACATCGAGGCGGAGAAGCTGAGAGGCCGCCCGCTCGGCGCCGTGGGGAAGTACCGCGTCCGGAGAAAGTTCCCCCTGCCCCGCTCCATCTGGGACGGAGAGGAGACGAGCTACTGCTTCAAAGAGAAGAGCAGGAGCGTCCTTCGGGAGTGGTACACCCACAATCCTTACCCGTCCCCTCGGGAGAAACGAGAGCTGGCCGAGGGAACGGGACTTACCACCACCCAGGTCAGCAACTGGTTCAAAAACCGACGGCAGCGAGACCGAGCAGCGGAGGCGAAGGAAAGGTAAGAGGAAATATACAGATACACTTAAATATATCTTAAATATAGTTGATACTTAGCATTTATGTCAATGGCTTCAACCAAAAATGGACAGCAATCACTTCAGAAGATACAAACTGTATTAGGCTACTTCTATGTGTTGACCCACATCTGGCAATTTATTGGAATGATTAAATATTTATATATTTTTAGTTCTTCAGAAAAATGTCCCAGCTCACTCCACACATCTGTGATTGTTTAATGCAAATTATGCAAGATGCAGGAACTTTCAAACTGTTAGGTTAAGTTTGTACTCACTTCCACCACTGTTGTTCTTATGTTTGAGATTTAGGCCGCGCGTAAAGTTGAAAGGTAGAAAATTAAAGGGTTGTTGTCAGATAAATTACAAGGATAAACGTTCTATTTATCCGGCTTTTATGTTTAAATCACACTTATTATAAAATTAGAATAGACATTACAGGATCAGAGTATTTCTCCCTCCAGATATGTGAGAGACTACAGATAAGAAAACATCTGAGAACACGTTTAAACGACGTTTTGTGGTGTAACTGATGTGGCAGGCCGTGTAGCCTCCGTATCAGCCCGGCTGACATTTTATTAGGAGTAGTTTGAACATTTCAAAGTTTGGAAATGACACAGACAGGCGCGCAGAGAGGTTTCTGGAGACGTGTTTCAGTCAGGTGTTCTCTGGTTTGGTGTCTTCTTTCAGCCTCTGGCCACTAATTCGGGCTGAAAGCTACACGTAAATCATGTCTTCCCACTGAGACAACCTTACTCACAAATGCACACATATAAACTACCCTGAACGTAACAAATACACGTTCAGCAATAATTAGACCTGTCAACTACCCAGGCCGAAAGTTAGCTTTCTTTGATAAACGTCTTTCCTTACAGGTCACCGCTTAGTTACAAGCGAGGTGAAATTGGTTTTATGTTCGACATTCGCTTGTTTTTTCTATTTCCAACCTTAATAGCGTCATGAAAACCGCACCAATAACAGCCAGGTTGGTATTATTTTGTACAGATAAGTACGACAGACATTTCACAGGTCTCATCAACTCACTAACCTCAGTGTTTGTGGCGAAAACTCAAAGAAACAACGCTGAATGTCCGTCGGAGTACCGTGCGGCAGCCGGGGCGCTTAGGGACCATCGTCAAATTGCAATCTCTGATTTTTCAGTTTGGACAATCAAAGAAAATAACAACAACACACAAGTATTGTCTGTTTTTAAGCTTATTATAGATCTTTCATAACCATTATCTCCCAGAAAAAAACATTTAAAAATATCCAAGAAAGAAGAAGTGTTCAGTAGGCATTGGTTATTAATATTTATCGGTTTTATTTTGAAATAGCTCTCAGGAATTCCAACCTGCCAACACCAATCTACTTGTCATGTGTTTGTAAGGTTGGTATTGATCTTTCACAACCATCATTTCCCATAAAATCATGTAAAAATATTCCAGAAACAATTAGTATTCATTGAGCATAATTGAGGAAAGTTACTCAACGTTTTATTTTGAAATAGCTCGCAGGAATTTCAATCTACCAACACCATTCTATTTGTCATCTGTTTGTAAGGTTGGTATTGATCATTCACAACCATCATCTCCAATAAAATCATTTAAAAATATTCCAGAAACAATCAGTATTTATTGAGCATATTTCAGGAATATTTCCCGGTTTTATTTTGAAATAGCTGGCAGGTATTTCAATCTACCAACACCATTCTACTTGTCATCTGTTTGTAAGGTCGGTATTGATCATTCACAACCATCATCTCCCATAAAATCATTTAAAATATTCCAGCAACAATCAGTATTTATTGAGCATATTTTAGGACTATTTCCCCGTTTTATTTTGAAATAGCTCACAGGAATTTCAATCTACCAACACCATTCTACTTGTCATCTGTTTGTAAGGTCGATATTGATCTTTCACAACCATCATCTCCCATAAAATCATTTAAGAATATTCCAGGAACAATTAGTATTCATTGAGCATAATTGAGGAAAATTACTCAACGTTTTATTTTGAAATAGCTCGCAGGAATTTCAATCTACCAACACCATTCTATTTGTCATCTGTTTGTAAGGTTGGTATTGATCATTCACAACCATCATCTCCCATAAAATCATTTAAAAATATTCCAGAAACAATCAGTATTTATTGAGCATATTTCAGGAATATTTCCCGGTTTTATTTTGAAATAGCTGGCAGGTATTTCAATCTACCAACACCATTCTACTTGTCATCTGTTTGTAAGGTCGGTATTGATCATTCACAACCATCATCTCCCATAAAATCATTTAAAATATTCCAGCAACAATCAGTATTTATTGAGCTTATTTTAGGACTATTTCCCCGTTTTATTTTGAAATAGCTCACAGGAATTTCAATCTACCAACACCATTCTACTTGTCATCTGTTTGTAAGGTCGATATTGATCTTTCACAACCATCATCTCCCATAAAATCATTTAAGAATATTCCAGGAACAATTAGTATTCATTGAGCATAATTGAGGAAAATTACTCAACGTTTTATTTTGAAATAGCTCACAGGAATTTCAACCTACCAACACCATTCTATTTGTCTTCTGTTTGTAAGGTTGGTATTGATCTTTCACAACCATTATCTGCCAGAAAAAATTTGTAAAAATATTCCAGAAACAATCAGTATTCATTGAGCATATTTCAGGAATATTTCCCGGTTTTATTTTGAAATTGCTGGCAGGTATTTCAATCTACCAACACCATTCTACTTGTCATCTGTTTGTAAGGTTGGTATTGATCATTCACAACCATCATCTCCCATAAAATCATGTAAAAATATTCCATGAACAAACAGAATTCATTGAGCATATTTTAGGAAAATTACTCAACGTTTTATTTTGAAATAGCTCGCAGGAATTTCAACCTACCAACACCATTCTACTTGTCATCTGTTTAGATTGTCACTATGAACCTTTCACAAATATATGTTTTCCAAAAAAACATTTATGAATTACCCAGACAGACTAGTCAGTGAACATTATTTATGAATATTTCAGACTTTTATTTCTTCATCATTTACTAGTATTTTAACCTATCAACACCAATCTATCATACTATTGTTTTATGTTTTGTTTGTTTTAGTGAACTTATTTAGTGGTCATGTTTTTTTTTATTCCATGGTCACCACACATGAAAAACACTACAACACACGTGTAATTATGTCATTTATTTTTTAAGAGCAAACCAGAAAACATCATTCAAAATAAATAAATCCAGCATTTTTACAAAATTACCGTTTTTTCACCGCAGGTTATGGAACTTCACCCATGTGATCCTTGGCAATGATGCCCTTGGTAACACCTGTAAATGAGTGGGATAGTTTGCCTAAATGTTATATTTAGCTGGAGAGGGGATATATATTTAAAAATACATTTTCAATGTCAATGTTGAAAGTTTTCTGGCACATAATACCTTGTTGAAATCAACAGAGGCCACATTGCCATTTTGATGATGTTGCAGTATTTTCCTTATCCCACTCTGCATCGGACATTGCCACACAACATGGATGATACCATCTTCTGCATTTTGTGCATTCAATCTGAAATATATTTTTAAAATCAGATATCCAACAGTATTAGATTATGATCTCTTAAATATACTGTTATCATACTGATAATTGTATATTTAAGATCAAATCTTTTATCAAAAGTATCCATTTAGGTGCTGCTTTACACTGCTACTCTGCATCATTTTAATGTCTAACTTATTTTAATATATAATTTTTTAAAGTACACTCACCCATTTTGTCGTCTGATTCTGTCCTTTTGGATACTCCTCTCCACAACACGAGCAATGGTCTTTTTCACTAAAGACTGAAATATTGTTATTTTATAAACTATCTCACAGTTGATTTCAGACTTGGTAAGCAATGGATATGAAAATCAATATATACAGTAGGTCTATACAAGTCAAAACATATTTACAAGATATGACACCGCTGACTGTATTAGACATGGACCCATGACAACTCCCCTAAAATGAAGCTGAAACATCTGTGGTGGCTGGATGCAATATAGGTAATTGATCCTGATAATGTTATGTCATGTCATCGTCTGTAACCGCTTTATCCCTTTTCTAAGGGGTCGCAGGGTTTGTTGCTGAAGCCAATCCCAGCTCGTGTCTGGGCAAAGGCAGGGTACACCCCTGGACAAGTATCCTGATAAGAAGAAGAAGAAAAAGAAGAAGAAGAAGAAGAAGAAGAAGAAGAAGAAGAAGAAAAAGAAGAAGAAGAAGATTCTACAAACCAGAGCACTGCAGAATACTTTTGACCATGTTGATCCTGAGGTCTTTTAAGTGTTTTCGCGATGTGGGTATGTTGATGTTCTGGGGGACCAAAGGAAAAGCCCCCACCACATCTTCAGCCATCTGTGTTGTTATTGAAATACACAGTAGACATAAAATGTCACTTTTTAGATAATAAAATGAAGGTTATCAAGTTAAAAAAAAAAAAAAAATGCCTTTTTTTCCCCATATTCAGACAATTGATGGTAATTTTCCTAAAATATGCTCAGTGAATACTGATTGTTTCTGGAATATTTTTACATGATTTTATGGGAGATGATGGTTGTGAAAGATCAATACCGACCTTACAAACAGATGACAAGTAGAATGGTGTTGTTAGGTTGAAATTCCTGCGAGCTATTTCAAAATAAAACCGGGAAATATTCCTAAAATATGCTCAATGAATACTAATTGATCCTGGAATATTTTTACATGATTTTATGAGAGATAATGGTTGTGAAAGATCAATACCAACCTTACAAACAGATGACAAGTAGAATGTTGTTGGTAGGTTGAAATTCCTGCGAGCTATTTCAAAATAAAACCAAGAAATATTCCTAAAATATGCTCAATAAATACTGATTGTTTTTGGAATATTTTTACATGATTTTATGGGAGATGATGGTTGTGAAAGATCAATACCGACCTTACAAACAGATGACAAGTAGAATGGTGCTGGTAGGTTGAAATTCCTGCGAGCTATTTCAAAATAAAACCAAGAAATATTCCTAAAATAAGCTCAATGAATACTGATTGTTTCTGGAATATTTTAAATGATTTTATGGGAGATGATGGTTGTGAAAGATCAATACCGACCTTACAAACAGATGACAAGTAGAATGGTGCTGGTAGGTTGAAATTCCTGCGAGCTATTTCAAAATAAAACCAAGAAATATTCCTAAAATATGCTCAATAAATACTGATTGTTTTTGGAATATTTTTACATGATTTTATGGGAGATGATGGTTGTGAAAGATCAATACCGACCTTACAAACACATCACACGTAGACTGGTGTTGGTAGGTTGAAATTCCTGTGAGCTAATTCAAAATAAAACGTTGAGTAATTTTCCTAAAATAAGCTCAATGAATACTGATTGTTTCTGGAATATTTTTACATGATTTTATGGGAGATGATGGTTGTGAAAGATCAATATCGACCTTAAAAACAGATGACAAGTAGACTGGTGTTGGTAGGTTGAAATTCCTGTGAGCTATTTCAAAATAAAATGGAGAAACATTAATATTATGCTCACTGGACACTCATTGTTTCTGGGATATATTCAAATGTTTTCTTTTTCCTGGGAGATGATGGTTGTGAAAGATTAGTACTGCAATAAAAACAAATGACAAGTAGATTGGTGTTGGCAGGTTGGAATTCCTGAGAGCTATTTCAAAATAAAACCGATAAATATTAATAACCAATGCCTACTGAACACTTCTTCTTTCTGGGATATTTTTTAATGTTTTTTTCTGGGAGATAATGGTTGTGAACGATCTATAATAAGCTTAAAAACAGACAGTAGTTGTGTGTTGTTATTTTCTTTGATTGTCCAAACTGAAAAATCAGAGATTGCAATTTGACGATGGTCCCTAAGCGCCCCGGCTGCCGCACGGTACTCCGACGGACATTCAGCGTTGTTTCTTTGAGTTTTCGCCACAACCACTGAGGTTAGTGAGTTGATGAGACCTGTGAAATGTCTGTCGTACCTATCTGTACAAAATAATACCAACCTGGCTGTTATTGGTGCGGTTTTCATGACGCTATTAAGGTTGGAAATAGAAAAAACAAGCGAATGTCGAATATGAAACCAAATTTACCGCGCCTTAGTTACAGCCATTCACCATTAACACAGAGTCAGTAGTCAAATAGATTTATTGTCTTCAGTAACTGTGCACAACTGCGGTCATTTAACATTGCACTGCTGTGGTAAATGACTGATAGCCACTAATTATTTCCAATAGTCCACTAACTGGTTGTTTTATCCGTGTGCACGTGCGCATGATTGATGCGTAAATAAATAATCAGACTGAATCTTTAATGGTTTGTATTAGAGATGCTTATTGCTACTGTAAACATGGCGCAGCTTAATTAATATCCCAGGCTTAACACAGTAGCGCGTGTGCGCGCGCGTGTGACAGTGAGAGAGAGATAGTGTGTGTGTGTGTGTGTGTGTGTGTGTGTGTGTGTGTTTTTACTGTTTCTACTGTTTCTACCAGCGTTAAAAAAAGTCGTTTCTCCTTCTTTTACACATTTACTATTAGGCTATTCATTTTCATTGTAGTACTAGTAGCAGCGAGTATTGTTATATTAATATAATCATTATAGTATTGCTTCATTGTTTCTGACGTGCACTCACCTGTATTATTTTTCTTCCCTTTTTGCAGAGAAAACAACGAGAACTCCAACACTAATAGTCATAACCCATTGACCTCGTCCATGAATGGAAATAAATCTCTTTTGGGGAGTTCTGACGACGACAAAACTCCCTCAGGGACACCGGATCACACGTCACAGAGCCCGGCCCTGCTCCTCGGCCCCAACAGCGGTTTATCCTCCCTGCACGGCCTCGCGCCCCCGCCTGGACCCAGTGCCATCCCGGTACTGGGCGGTGCAGACTCGATGCACCATCACCATTCTTTGCACCATGACACCATACTGAACCCTATGTCTTCGAATCTAGTGGACCTTGGCTCTTAAAAGAACCGGCACAGAAGGGAGACAGACAGTAACGTTTTGGATCATACATTTACAAGGTCGTGTGAGACAAGCTACAAGCAATTACGGTAAAAAGGGCAACGCAGACAGACTTGAACACTGCGAAAACAGCCACCATAACAAAACTTTTAGTCTCATATTCAGCCTTTTAAAGTCTTTTTGAACAAGTGGGGGGATCTGCTGGTGTGCATAAATCCCTTTCTTTACCCCCAAATTAAACTTGTTTCTGGAATTTTTTGGCAACAAATCTCAAGGAAGACCACTTCAGACATTTTCCAAACATATGCCTATTTATAACAGGAAACATTTTCTTAAATATTGGCATATGAGGGGGGGAAACAAGACAGATTTATAAAGACGGAACATGTTTGCAGTGGTTGTGCAGACACAAGGTGAGGCGGATTTAGGTCGTTTAAAATAAAACATAATTAAATAAAGAAAAAAACGTATTTTACCGGAATGTAAAAACGTAACTTGTTATATTGTTGAAAACAATTACAATAAAATGTCTTAATTCTTATTACTATCACCGTTGTTATTTTAGGGGTTTAGATTTTGTCAGCAGACTCTAAAGGCACCGAGTTTAAGGCACCACATCGCCTGTTTGTTTACAAAGGGGTTTTCAAAGAGAGCCATAAGAAGTTTTTTTTTTTTAAAGAAAGGATGTTATTTGATGGTCTGGGGGTGGGTGGGGGTGGGGGTATGATAAGCTCAAGTGTCTTATAAGAGCTGCGAGAAGAGGAAATATCTTAATCTCTTGATATTATTTGCATTTTCGTTTGAAAGAGACTGCATGTAAACTTTGCGAGAAATGATGAAACATAAAACATTCAACTATAGTTTCATATACCCTTTACAATAAAAAGACAAAAAGAAATACATGGATTAAAACCGAGAATTTCTTTGAAAATGAATCCTTCTTGGCTGTTCCTTTCTTTCTCTGTGAAGCAACAGTTTGTTTAGATAATTGTCTGTTTCGTCGCTCTATCTTCTTTACACCATTCATCCTTGTGACATTTGAAAAGTATGATAGTAAAACAAATGCTCCCTAACTTGTAAACCGCAGGAACATGTTTTATTTTTATTTTTGGTCCCTACGTTTCACGCTATTTTCCATGCACTTCTTATTTATCTACTTTTTTACGTTTATATTATCCTATAGGCTATACAATTGCAGCCAAAGTAAAGTAACTTCCATGCTGTATATTTCCAGTGGCCTTTTGAATGTATAGCACTCTGAGCCAGATTAACCGTCATAACGTTGTGTCACTGTTTAATCAGAAAGCATTACTGTAGAGCTCTTAGCTTTTGACACACGTGCCTGCTCTAAGAATGGGGATATTGTCCTTTATGTGTGGACCAGTCTGCCCACGGGTACGGGTCGATATTATCAGACATAAATGGGGCCAAGGAAGTCGTGAAGGGGAGGGGATGATGTTCTTCCCCACATGAGTGTTTCCAAGCTTTTTGTTCCTGACTATTGCAGATCAAATGAAAATGCTAAAACTGCGTCAAAAAGTCTAATAATAGCCAAGGTAAAGTATACAGTTGCGTATAATTTAGGTGGATGAAGGACATATTTTAAATGCTGATGTTTTTCTTTTTTTGTATCACGTATAGGCCTACAGAAATTATAATGTTATTAATTAATTTAAAAAACATCTTGCAACTTAACATCAAAGTTCACCGAAGTCATCCAAGCCCTATTTTTAAAAGGACGAAAAAACAACACTTCAACAGACTTAATTATGTGGCACGTGGCCATTAGCCTGTACAGGCGAAGCTGGGCGAAATGTGCACGAGCTTCTCCAAACCGGGAAACCTTGATTTCTTGGTGATGACACCTTATCTGTCCGCGCGCGGCTCAGGAGAACAGAAGTACCGTAGTGTTTGACGGAGGAGGGAAAAAAACACGACACAGAAGTGGAAACGGGCGTTGAAAGAAGACACTTTGTTTGAACAGCTTCTGCCGTACACCTCCATCCATACATCCACCCACCACCACAGCAAGTCTGCTGCGTGCGCGCCTCGCTCGTGAAGAATAAACCTTAATCAACAACTTTTCTGCCAATCTTATAGAAGAGGATTTAATGTGCTTTCATTCTTATGGGCTGCGGGTCTAGGTGGTGTTTTATTAAGATAGGCTACTTATAATTATCGCTGCAATTATAATTTATAACATTAAACACAGTAATAGATATTTCCATATTTTAGCTTTAGATTTTTAAGAGGTTTTGTAGGCCTATCCGTGTTGTAATGTAGGCCTTTTGTTTAATCTTTTTTTTTCACAATAGTACACAATGGTCTAAAAATATTGGAAACGGTGGATAATATTTTATTTCATAACTCAGAGGACCATTGAAGGAACACCAGGGCTCATTTATAAATTAGGCCTATCTTGTTGGCTCAGGTAGCTATAGGAGTTTAAAAAGTGTACTCAAACAATGTGTAAACTGTCTCCCCTCCTGTCATTAAATACATGGGATCACTCGCACATCGTTGGGTACAACTTGTGGCGCGTGAAGGTCAATTACATACAGCCCAAAGCCCACACTTAGTAATTAACAGGACTTCAGTGAATGCGGCTCTACTCAAAACAAGCGTGTAACAGCAGCTTGCGAGCAGACAAAACATGGAATAGTTGGTCTCCCACCAAACCAACTCTGTAACCCTACAAGAGCTCTGATTTTCGTCTCGTTCTCTCTCTCTTTTGTTTCCCATAAGAAATGTGAGCTTGATCTGGCATTGTGAGCGCGCCATGTGTGAGAAGAGGGGATAGAGAGAAAGGCTATTAAACGATTTTTGGGCAGAAGATGTTAGGAAAATCCGCGAGCATTTAAGTAAAGTCCTAACAAGGAGCCTCGGTTATAAACGCCGGTTTGATTCTGCCAAGCAGAGGAGTCAGGAGAAACAGCAGGACAGGTGTGAACTGGACTTGATTTCTGCATGGCACAAATTCATCTGCAGGGGATTTAATCTCTTAACAATTTACCAACTGTGAGGATGTCACAGTCGGTTAACAATTAGTCTTGTAGAGAGTTATAGGAAACAAATCCTGAGACAATAAGGAGGGAATGTTGAGTCAGGGCCTCGTAAAGATCAAATAGCCTACATTCATTTTTATTGTATCGCAACCCGTAGAAATAGTTATTCTGACCTAAGAGATCTGTTACTTTACTACTACAAATTAAAACCCCAAATCAGTGTTATGTAGTCATCACAATCAGGCTGTTTCACCTCCAAAGTTTATGTAAAGAGCATTTACATGAGCTTTTTAGTAAACAAATTGATTGTTAGACTATTCATTAAATCCACCTTATCGATTAAAAGCAATTAATAGCGCAGTGCTCATTTATAGTCTACTACACAGAATCTTCATCGTGGGTTTCATCAGAAAAATATATTTCTAGACGTAGGCCTATTTCCTGAGCAATTTTATTCAGACCTTATCATTAAAAAATAAAAACAGTTTTAAAAGGCTTTTACATTATTTGTATCGCTTTAAATAGGCTACCAGATATTCCCCTAATTTCTTTTAAAACGTTCATTTTGCTCTGATTCGTTATGCAAACGTTTTAATTATTTCTTTTTTTTTTTGCGGTAATTATTTAGAACAAAACAACGCAGCCAGATACTTATTGTATTTTGCCACCGTATAATAATGATATTTTCTAAAGGCATCTTTCAACTAAACAACCAACGTGCATTAAAACGAACATTTCATAACTTACGAAAATGTGGTATATTACGTCTGTTTGTTGTTGTTGACATCGCCATATTATTATTAAGTTATGTAATTAACTGAGATTTTATACAAGAGGTCCTTCATTGTAAAAATGTCCAGCTGTTTGATATAGTGACTGCAGCAGAGTGGATTGACAAAGCACTCATTATATAAAGTAAACAAAAACCTTCTTACCATAACTGGTGAATTAAAAACCAAATGAGTACTGTTAGTTAAAAAAAGGCACACACTTAAACAAAACCTAGAAAGGATATAAGGATGCATTTTCTAGCCTTTCCAAAGAGATGATTTAAGAGAAATGTATAGTTTATGTATATACATATTTATATATGCACACAGTACATACATACATATATTGTGTTAAAGGTTGTTAGCACATCTATAGGTACAGTGATGGGTTTTATAATGTGACACATTATTGGTCCCGGTGGGGAAATTCACTTTTCACTTAGGCCCCCTTAAGGGAGGTCAGGGGTCAAATGTTTAGAGCAGCCACCCCTGTAGCTGGAAGTTACTTGCTGTATTGCTTAAAGAAACTTTGGCAGAGCAGGAACAGAGATCGATTTTGTCAAAACACAGAGGCAGTTTAAGGACGAAATGTAGTCTTCTTAAAACAAATTATTTTATTGTCCAAATGTGCAGCTAATGTCAGAGCTCACACCGTCCCAGTAAATTGTCACAAAACTTAACTAAGTGTGTGTAGGGATAGTAGTATAGAACACAACAACTATTTCTGAAAGGGAGGAAGGCATTGAGTGTGAACACTTCACTATTAATACCACTTGTTGCCTACAAAGGGTGCTGGTTGTACTAACAAGGGAGTGAGACAGCTGGGATTTACATTACTGATATAGTGTGACTGCAGAGTGAAGTGTTAGAGTCGGAGGACCGAGAGGAGAGTCAGCTGCTGGCACCATCATTACAGCTCTGCTCATATATATATGCCTATTCTTTTTTACTCAAACTTGCCAGCATTCTAAAAGAAATGTACCCCTTTATTCAAACCCCCATATATTTTCATTATCAATGTATATGCTTTAAATGGAAAAAATAAAATACAGATAGGCCTGGATTAACATGTCGCTGCGTATAGCAGACATCACTCCTTTTGATCCATTATTTTTTTCTTTAAAAAATCAGATTCATACAACAAACTATGCAAACATTATGACAGACTAACTCTTCTCTTCTGCAAGTGGGTATCAGCAAATCTATTCCAACAAGCAAACCACCCTATGGAATAGGAATAACATGTTTAAAGTGAAAAACATCTTTCATAATCCAAAAACCATGAGTGCATTTTGTAAGAGCTGCGATGTCATTTTCGAGGGAAGAAGCTTTGCAGAAAACATCTTTCTGCAATAGGTTGAATATGAAAATACCAAATTGACCTGCTACCGACATCATTTTGAAAACTAAGTTGGTATCAAACATACGATTCATAAATACAAATGTTAATAAGATTAATATTCATTTGTGTATTCATGTCACAATCTTTACATTTGCGGATTGATTTTTAATAGCAGCTTTGTGTTTAATATATGAAATTACTTCTCAACATCTATAGGTAAATGCCTGCTGAGCTGAGGGACATTTGGGAATACTCCTAAGTATACCAGGGATTCAGATGGTTCACAGACAGACTGCAGTCTGCTGATGCACTAATGCAGACAGACAGGGTTTCTGTTCTCAGGCAGAGATTAATGAAATCATGCACATATTCAGGCCAAGAACCAAGAACACCCAAACAAACAGCAGAATAACGTCAGAGAGCATTAGTAGTTTGATGGTTGTTTGTATCCCAAATTCATGTTTTTGTGCCACACTAAGTGAAATACTGATTTGGGGTAAGGTTCAGCCTGAAGTCATTTAGGGAATTCAACATACACTCAGGCAATCTGAATGCCATCAAGATGAGCTCTAATATTCAAAATGCAGGTTGGGGACCTGTTAATATTACTCAGAATGTAATTGACAAGTCTTTCACAGCAATGCATAAGCATCAACATACTCAGTGATATGATTTAATATTTCTACCCTCCTAATCAGCAGAAACAGCTGCTGCTCGCATCAAATACAAACCCCCATTAAAATGATTGAATCAGCCTGCAAATGAATTTTACCATAACAAATAATATAATAATAATAACAACAATAACAAACTTTACCATGAAACAACAATATTACAAATAAAACACAACTACTGACAACAGATACTTACCTACATGTTCAAACTTATAAGCATCTTTAATTATTTTTGCTTTTTGTGTTGTGATTATTGATGGGCACATTGATTTCAGCCTCCCCTCGGCCATTAAGCATTTTTGGTGGATCAGGTGTGTCCCATAAAACAGGATAAAACAGCAGGGGGTTTGGAGGGAGAGGAGGAGGACGGGGGGCACGGTGTAGAGTTACGGTCAAAAAAGAGAGAGAGGGATGGCCAGGGGAGTATACGAGCATTAATGCACTCCCTGTGTGCTGGACGCATACAGTTACAAAACACACACACACACACACTCTCACAAAAAACATACGCACACAGTGGGTGACCTTTGCTCGAGTGAAAGGTCAGCTGACTGACCGAGGCCTGACTTCCACCGCTGTAACCGACTCCTGAGACCTGACACAGATCCAAAACTAAGAGTCCAGCTGAAGACTAGAAATGTAACTTAGTTACAGTAACACACATTTCATTCTAAAAAGTCTAACACTGAAAATGACAAGAGTTACGTTTGAGTACCCCTTGTTACAAGTATATTCAAGTAGAACAGAATAAACTATTGTCACAGAAACATATAAAAACACACGTCAACTATCAAAAAAAGCACATTACATATATGTTTAACATTTAGCAGATAAGATGTCTTACTTCTACAGTGTTAAATGCATTTATACATTGTTTAAAAACTGAACCCTCATATTTGAGTTTAATCTAAATGGGGAACACATAAATAGAATTTAGGAGAAATGAACCCTTGAAACAATCTAATCATGAATATATTTGAAGGTCTCATAGTTCATCAATGGATAATAACTCATAATATCTCTTGTGTGCAGTATTTGTCAACATTTTCCATGTCTCTTAGACATTTTCTTTCGTTGTCATTCGGGTATTTTATATTTTACACTGACTGCTCAAGTCTACTTTAAAGTGTGGAAACAGTTTATTACTCTTTTTATACAGCTTTGTAACTCTAAATATGCGGACTTAAAGTAAAGGCTTTCCAAGAAAACTGTTAACAAGTTTTTCTTAAAGCATGTGTTGGTGTAAAGTTTAAAGAAGTAGTGGTACATTTGTGAATCTGTATTGCTTCACTTGGTTGTGTGTCCTGCGTCCATATGTGTGTATGTGTGGGTCCTGCGTCCATTTGTGTGTGTGTGTGTGCATGTGTGGGTCCTGCGTCCGTGTGTCTGTGTGTGCACTAGGGGTTAAGAAAGGCTCACCTGGGCTTTTCCCCCTACTGTAAATTCCTGGATGGGAGACAGACACAGGCTGTTCTGATCGCATTAGGTTCACTCGGATGGTTTTTCCAGCTATTGTCACCTGACACCGCTCCATTAAATCTGTCCAGCCTAAAGATTAACTACACTATTCTTTATGCTTTCACTGGGTGTTCACGCTGAACTCAAAGGGCAGGTTAAATCATGCACAAGATTTTCATAGTGAGCTGTATTTTATGTTCGGCACTATCCAGCCCTTTACTTGATGTTAGATCAGCTAGCAGCGCAGAGTGTCACTAAGATAAATAGTTTAAAAGCCCGTCCATTCATCAGTTTAGTCCCCCTTTTCATTATTGTCAGCAGTGGTCATCTGATATTACTAAAGCATAGAGAAATGAAGAAGTAAAGCTTAAACAGTATAAAAACTTTTTGTCACTTTATATCATCTTTAATTGTTTCTCAGCTGTTGTTCATGACATGCATGACAACAAGGATCATGCATTTAATACTCTTATTATGACAACATATTTCAGATAGTTCACATAAAAAATATATGTTTATACACTGTAGGCCTATACATGTATGTACACACAGACATACTGCTGTATAACGTACTTCATTGAAAAGACATCTCTGTTTCCAACCCTGGGAAATGATACAGCAGAAAAAAGTCAGCAAACACACACACATCTATTCTTCAGGTGCTGAGTCGTAAAAAACAACTGGATGCAAGCAGCACCTGATGAAGAGCTGGGTCAGGCTCGAAACGTTGTGTTTTTAAATGCATTAAGTAGATACAAATTAGTTACGTTTTTTGGAACTACAGTGTTCTCTCTACTAACTCTTCTAACCCACTATTAATAATGTTGGGTCTATGGAAATATTAACAGATTCTTTACCGTTCATTTGTTTAGAATAGAAATAAAGATCTATTGACTGACAGATTTAAAAAATACCCTTTATTACCATAATGTACGTGAACACTTCCAGTTATTATTAAAGTAACCTTGTCTTTGTTACTCTGTGTTATGTGACAGTAATGAACAGTTACAGGGTTGCTTCTAAGTAGTGATTTAAATAGGGTCGATATTACAAGCTTGAGCTCCAGCCTTTTACAAATACACGTTTTAACATTTTTTGATGGAGGTTTAGTGTTAATGCAGGCTGAAATTAACTACTCCTACTACTACTTTATGAACTCATCCCTAAATCTCAGTTTTACAAAAGGCTCTGCCATTCATCAGATGTAATGTTAGTTTTGTTTAGCAACATGAAACTTAATACAGAGGTGTAACACCAGTAAGAAGGCTCAAAGAGTTCTAAAAGGCAGAGACGGCGTACGCTTAAAATGGATCGTGATTCATTGATTTTCATGCTATTCCAGGGAAAACAAGTCAGTGCTTTGGAATTCTACTTGACACTTACAAGATGCTATTCCAACTAAAATAATCTGTCTTTTTCTTCCTTTATACACCAGTGCCAACAGACATATTCAATTACATTGTGAGTACCTTTAGACTGTTTTTATTCAGCCCATGTTAAGTTGATGTATTATGTTCTTGTTTGGAAACATTTCACTTATTAAAATAATTGGAAAAAGGTGACAACACTCAAACAATAACTCGAGAAAGAAAAATTGATGGGTCTTGAGCCTTCAAGCTTGTACACTAGTCACACAACAATTCGTTATTCATCTCTCATTCTCACATCTTGCTCTGTGCTTGTGTGTCCCCGCTCAAGAGTACAGTAAAGGGACTTCCCTCTCATTTGGATCAATCAGTATCCGTGTTGATTGTGCACACTGGGCCTGTCTCAGTGTCTGAGTGTGTACACTGCAGGTTTGTCTGTTTCCAGCTAAACACACCAACGGGTTCAACCTGCCAGACGGTTGACTCAGCACGATGTGTGTGTGTGTGTGTGTGTGTGTGTGTGTGTGTGTGTGTGTGTGTGTGTGTGTGTGTGTGTGTGTGTGTGTGTGTGTGTGTGTGTGTGTGTGTGTGTGTGTGTGTGTGTGTGTGTGCATAATTTAATTACCCTTTGTTTTGTTAAACTCCCTTAAAAAAACAAAGTATGCGAGGTAGGTATATGCTACAGTAAATGGTAGAGCATGTCATTTAGAGACAAAAACTTGAATACACTTAATAGTTTAATGAGTAATATCAGTGTGGCAACTGTCCCTGTGCAGACTGCAGAGCATCACAAATATATTGGTATAGTTTGTACCACTGATCATTCTGTAAAATCATAAAAGTTAGTCAGGTTAGACAGAAAATGAAAGGTCAAGTTTGTGAAATGTGTCCTTTTACATTTAAACAATAAACAAACCTACTTCATATGATCCTATTGCTCCTACATGCACACAGTGACCTGAGATATAGATGTCATGAAGCCAACTAACTTCCACACTGTACAGACAAACACTGTCACACTGTGTTCACTCCACTTAGTTCTGTGTAGATTTGTTTTAAGAGTAACAAAACCTCAGCACAGACGTGATGAGAGGGAACTATTCGGTTTTTCTCCATTATTTAGAGAACATCATCAGAGTTTAGAGCAATTTAGGCAGTTTGAACTGAACACTGCTTCCACCTAGTGATCAATTAGTGTAACTGCAAGTGTGTAAAGAAGTGGGGACAAGAACTTATTAACAGTGATGAAAACACAACAAAAAGGGTGGACCTGCTCGGCTCTGAAACTGCATCAGGTGCACTGAAGTGAAGGAAACAGAAAAACTCCAAATATCAGCCTCTTCACTGTCTATAAAAGTAATGAGTTTGGTATCCAGACAGGAAAATGGCTAGGACACATTAATGACTGTACGTTTTTTTTTTTTTGGAAGCAGCTGAATGTTTGGCAGCACTTTGAGTCCTAAACAAATTTCCCCAAGGGGACAATAAAGTGTATCATATCGAAAGAACCTTCATCATACAGGCTTGAGAAGACAGCATCAACACGTCTTAAGTGGGGTTTTTTCTGCTAGTAATACATGGTCCAATATTTTGGTCCTTTCTTTTGCACCAGTGTGGTACATAGGACAATAAAAGTATTACATGTGATAGTAATAAACGTTTCAGATTATCTGTTTTTCTTGGCAAAAAAGTGTATCACTGCACATTTTACTCTCACACTAAACATACATGTTGCTTCTCAGAGTATTCAGTATATTGTAGTAAAGAGGAGAAGTTCTCGGAAAAGGATGCTGTCACATGTTATCACTGGTTGATATTCTAAAAGTAATAGTCCTCAATGTCTTTCAAATCTACATTGTTTTTCCGTTTTGTTTTCATACTTGAGGTAAATGACCATAAAAATAACAAAAACATCTCTACAGTCCTCTATCTCCTCTCCCTTCTCCTCCTCCGCCTCCCTCCTCCTGATAACTTACACTAGACTGGTTTCCAAGCTGTGGACTCCTATTGTTGTGTTTTTTTTCTCACCCTCAGCAGTGGCAGCTGCTTGAAGACTCTTTTTGCGTTGTTGCCGCTCTCTTGCTGCTTGATTAGCTCCCCCGCTGCACTCCAAATGCTGCTGGGTTTCAGCCAGAGCAATTTGAGAAAGAGAAATGTAGAAAATATGCCACGGGTATAATTTCACGACACAATTGGGTGTGTGTGTCAGGGACCTTAAAGCTTCTGTATACACCATTTGTAATTTATGGTACACTTGACTTGACACACACACATGTAACTACTGGAATGGATCTAGAAGCCATGAATAGCATTAGCAGCTTGCATAGACACCAGAATAATCCACAATAGACTGAATGTATAAAGCTGTACAATGAAGAGTTTTATGTGTAAGGTCTTCTGAGTGAAAGCATGCCATCACTCTTCACTCTTCATTTACATCTTATCTGAAGTCAAATATTCAACCTTGAGTTCATGATGACCCCTGGTGGTTGAAGTTAGAAATTTGAATTATGACAGGCTTCTGTCTTGCTATTAATTATGAGCAGCAAGTAATTATTCAATGTTTTATTAAGCTTGATAATACCAAATGAACCATATATTGAATGAATGAATCATATTTTCATGACATGCAAGACTAACACTTTTTGTTTTTTAATCGGACACACTTGTCAAGAGTTGTTCATCTCATTGCCTGTTTTCCTCATTCATTTTGATGGATCTATTAATAATAACAAAGCAAATATTGTGTTGGGGATGCGTCAGCTTGTTGGTTGTTTCTGTGAGGGGAGAGGGCTCTGATGATAATTATTTAAAGCTTCTGCACAGAGCAGCAAAGTGAAGCTGTCATGGTGACCAAAGACCTAAATCACTCCACAAAACTACAGTAAACAGCTAGATGCTGCATATTTCATTCACACAGGTGCATCTAAAATCCTTCCTGGAATAATAGATGGTGTAATTAAATAATATTGTATACATTTTTGATAGCTGAATACCTGCTAGCAACGTCGTAAACAATCAAACAGATGGGTTGAAGGTATAATAACACAAACTGATGGAAGGCTGTGGAGTGGCCATTTTCAAAATAAAACATAAACAAAACATCTACAAAGAATAAAGGCAGATTCAAGCAACATTTTATATTTAATACTTTGACTTTTCCTTAGAGGTTATTTCTTCCATTAGGCTGATAGCCGATTGGAGTTACATACAAACTGCTGCAAACGTGTACAGATGTTAAGTGCTAAAAATGAAGCATCAGAGTGGCAGCTATCCTCAGTCAATGTAGAGTTCCATATAGGTTTGTTAAAACTTGACACTAAAAGGTGAATATGAGTCATTATCGATCACTAGATGGCAGTGTAACATAATGAGACAGCTACATATCTCACATTACAGACTCAGAACATCAGTGTGAATACAGAGCGTAAAGACACTGTGTGTGCCAGAATGATACATAACAGTGTTTTCACTCTGCATGCGTGCACGTGACATTTGAATGAATGAAGTGGAGGAAGTGATATCTTAATCCCAGAACAAACAGCACCCTGCTCCCACTCATCTCTGCTCCCTGGGGCTTTATGGGGACCAGTGTGCTGCTGAGGATTACATCAGGGACATCAAAAGAGAACACATTTGCACATTGCCCACTGACATGGTCGCACCAAGAACAGACACCACCGAGTTAAGCCAATTGACCATTTATACAGCTTTCAACCTCTCTCTTTGCCCCCACATAAGGCTCTAATATTGTGGTGGTGGTGGTGGTGGGGGGGGGGGGGGTATGTGTGTGTTTAAAGAAGAGAGAGATAGAGATTCTCTCAAAAGCCGTTGGTTTAAAGATGGCTGAAAATTATATGTCTTGTTAAAATTACAATTTCTTTGTTAATATAGGACTTATCAGTATTAATCAGTCTAAAAAAACATAAAATGATATATACTGTATCTCTCTTTAAAAACTAGATACGTAAATATTGAGTGTTTTATTTGTTTTCTGTAATTGGCGAAATGTAATAATTCTTAATCATTTAAATCTTTAAAAAAAACTGTGATGTGTGAACTCTTCTTGAGTAATGTGAAAATTATTTAGTATCTCTCCTTTTAGTTTCCTTATATCTGTATGTAGTTAAATTTGCACAACAACAATTTATCCCCTCAAAGATGAACTATAAAAACATGTGAACTTAAGTAACAATGTGAACTTGTGAAGGATACTTGAGTTTTTGACCCGTATTTGCTCCTAATTTGTGCAGCTCCACAGTCCTACATCAGGTCTCTGAGCTCTGAACACTCAGCCTGTATTTTCCTCCTCCTCGCCCAGCTCTTCTGGGAGCTGTGCAGCCGTTTCTGCTGCTGCTGCTGTTTGATGAACTGGACTGAGTGAAGGCAGAGCGAAGGACAAGGCCGGTGCATGCTTCAATAATGCATGCGTTCTGGAGGCCACCTCGGGACAGAGGCCGTTTTTAAAGATCCTCCACGAAGCGACTCATGTACAGGAACTTATTAAAAATAGAAAAAGTGGTCGGACAAAACAGCACGCTTCAGCTGAGGGCCTCCAGAGCCCAGAGCCCGGTTATTAACCAGCAAGGTACATCTTGCATGCACCTCTTAAGTAGATGCTCTCATAGACAATGAACTGTGAATTTGAAACATGAATTTCATTAAACTTTCTCCCCTTCTTTTTCCAGATGGTTAATCTCCATCCAAGAGCAGCTATGACAAGCAAAACCTTTCAGATGGATTCTGGGAGATGAATATGTGAAGAGGGAAGTGGACAATAGAAAAGCGAAGATGAGGAGATTGGAATTTGGCTTGTCATACAGTATGAAGGTATGTACTTTAAATGCTCACCCAGACTACAGGATGTTAGCTTGCATGTTTTGCTGTGCAAACTTTTAAAGGGTGAATTTAAATCCACAGATCTTATTGTTACTTAACCACCAGGTGAAATTAACTAACTAGTCTGTGGACATTGGATGTATCTCCATCCAACCACTGAGCTGCTACATTTGTAAACTGCCCTCACTGACCCCACATAAAGGTTTCTTATCCTCTCATGTGAACCTGAAATCAGGCTGAAACCGTTTGAGATATGCGAGTGGATCCAAAGTGGGGAAATGAAAGAGTTATTGCTTATGGCATGTAACATGTCGGCTTCTCCTCTTGCAATGATTTAATGGTGGATTGCCGTAAGCGTTTTACTGTCCATTTACAGTGAAACCTTCTCTGTTGCATTCTCCCATTCCTCTTCCTCCCCCTGCCCTGCTCGCCATAATAGGCAAGTTAAACTCTAAAAGGCCGCGCTCCAATGGACACCATTATGCCTCCTCCCCTCCTCAGCACCATCTTGCTCTCATATACACAGCAGTCAGTCACTTGTCTCCTTGGCGGCCTCAGTAAAACTCTGGGTATCAGCTTTTAAAAATTAACCAGGGATCGAGGGTTCCATTTCACTCTCTGGCGTCTAAATCCTTCATCTAGCTCTGAATGGAGAAGCAGCTTCAGTGTTCCAACATCATTTGACTTTCATGCAATGAAACTTTAATGAGTGCACCCTGTCCAGTGTGTGTGTGTGTATATACGGTATGTGTCTGTGTGTGTGTGGGCTGTATGAACTCACTGGCTTGCACTTGTCCCTGTTGTGTAAGCCAGTATGTATGTTCATGCTCACACTGACACTAACTGAAGCACAAGTAGGATTAAAAAAAGAAAAATGTAGTCCCAGCTCAAATACAGGTACACATTTTTTGGTGATTATAGCCAAACAGTGATGTCACTAGTAGGCGAATAAAACATACAGTACACACTGCTGCACAAAATATCAAGTAAAGCAACCAAACTTTGTTTGGTGGACATTTTTCAATGTTAACTAAAGCAGCAGCCTTCCATATTGAACACCTTGACATGTGAGAAACAGTTTGGAAATATTCTCTGGAGTCCTATTTTCCCTAAACGTCCTCTAGATGGCAGTCAAGGCACATGTGTGGCTCTGTCCCGCTCAGCCTGCTTTTTGGCAGGCTGAGCACCTGCCTGTCCGCCCGCTGTCCCCTCACAATTTCCTCTGGTCGGGGCTGTTTGTGAGGCATCCCGGGCTATCCGTACCATAGCTTTGTAAATGAGGGTTAAATTGATAAGGAGGACACCCAGGCCTCAGTCAATCTGCGACCTTTTGTCGAGTGCACTGGCACAAAAAGGAGGCGTGTCAACGGGCAAGCTTTACTAGAACTGAGGCTTTTGACTGCGTGTGACATATTTGGATAAAAAAACACTTTGATATTAAATGTTTTATCGTGCAATACATGTACTAAAAATATGGCTCAGCACTTATTTCCCTTCATTACAAAATGTCATTATTTATCCTAAAACCCAAATCTCAAATCTGTGTTAATATCATCACTGGGGCACTACAATTGAGTTGCTGTTTTTTTCTCACATTTTCTCTAAATTGCTTACTCGTTTTCATATACCGAATAGTTTGAGGTGTTGAAGTGGAAGCAAAATCTGTAACATAAAAAAGCACCTTTTCCTAAAATTACAGGTTTCTTTTTAAATGTGCCTTTTAAGTCATGAAGGGCAAAAAACGATAGCCTATTTGTTTTGAAAAGCCTTTAGTCCAAAACTTCTGTCACGATTAATGTGTGCCATGTTGACCTGCAACCCGGACAACATTAAAAGAAGTTTTCTATTATCGCCAAAATCGGAAGAGTTAAGAAAAACAAGTGGACTGGTGTGGGTTTTGTGTCCAAGCACAGCGGGACCGGGTGTCTATGTCCAGGTCCATCCGGTGCTTTCAGAACCAGAGCAGGCAGGAGCTCCAGCTGACGGACAAAAGCCTTCAGCATCAGACCAGGGAACAAACAATCACCAATTCATGGAAGGAAAAGAGGGGAGCAGAGGGGGCGAGTCACCAAAACGCACCAAGTCCGAGAGAAGTTTCCTTGTATTTTCAGTTGGGGATATTTTTTAGATCAGACAAAGTTGCAGATATGAACCTTAAGACAATTTTTATAAAATGTGAGATTCCATTTTTTGTTTTAAGATAGACCTGCTATCCAGCAGAAATATCCTGCTGTATAAAATTAACCCTAAAATGTAGCTAAATGATCTACTATCAATATACAATTATTATAATTGTTGTCATGTAGTTACACTTTCATTTAGTACAAATGGTTACTACTAAAGCTATAGTTATTAATAATAATTCGTCCCTTTATATTTGTCACGTGTTTTGTATAAAGATGCTGCATTTTCATTGCTGACATCAGTGCTGTTCCGTGCCGTGCAATGCTAAGAAGAAGGCCTGAGAACGGCGGTAGAAAACACAGGTGCTGGGGCTCTATTTAAGCTGCTCAGCCCTCTGTCCACTCGGTGTGCACAAGGCGAGAGATCACAGCCTGCACCCAGCCAGAGCTCCCACCCCAACACACACACGCACACACACACACACACACAACCTCCATTTGTGCTGCCCGTGCAACGCTATTCGCGTGCATGTGCGCGCGAGAGAGTAGTGTGTTAGTGCGCGCGTGTGTGCAGGAGGGTTATGTTCGCTTGAGTAAGCTAGAGTTGGGTTGCTTTCATGTTATGCTTGTTTTAAAAAGATGAGGCTTGTGCAATGGCAGTCCACACTAATCAGCATTATACTGAAGTATTTCCCCAAGCCCCCCACCACTACACAGACACACACAAACCCACACACCTCCCACCCAACCTGCCTATGAAAGAGAAAGAGAATGATCCCATCTGTGTGTACACGGTAGCCTACATATAAAGAAAGCTCTCACACTCTGATCCTGTATCACTGCCTCGTGCCTTGTGTGACCTCCAAATTACTTTTTAATAGATGGACACTTTCAGGGAGTGTGTGTGATACGTGGTTAGTGTTGGAGAAATTGTGTGAATGTTTGGTAAGGTCGGGGGGGTTAGTTGGAAGGTAGGGTGTGTGTGTGTGTGTGTGTGTGTGTGTGCGTGTGTGTGTGTGTGTGTGTGTGTTTGGGTTGGTGGGGGGTGGGGACAACAAGTAGCAGGTGTATGGCGGCTGGCAATGGGGAAAAACGCACACATTTTACGCACGATGGGCAGAGTCACATAATTGAAAGTACACAAAAACGTCCAAGTGTCTCACCTCTCCTGTAATCCCTTTAGTATAACGATATTTGCGATGAAAGATGTACCGACAACGTGTTGCAGTTTTGATTTAAGGGTGATACTTAATTGAAAATAAGATATTTTATGAATATAGACTCGACTTTTTGGGCCTCTACAAATGTTTGCTTATATATATCTCATAGCAACCATAACAAGAGATCTCCGTCCAAGATGCAGAATGAAAAGTCATGATAACTCAATATAAACCTAATAAAATGCTGCAGCGCTGCGTCTTACCTATTGCAGACAGGAGAGCAGAAAGTTCAGTCCACAGGGCCCCGCTCATTCCTGCACTGACAGCCGCGCTGCAGAGGCTATAGGGAAACTGGTGCTCTTTGGCTGCTGCATGAATACACAACAATAGAAAAGTTGTGCTCAGTTAACCGGTGAAATCCGAGAAAAAACAGGGCAGGGCCAGTATTTCTCACCGCCAGACTTGGCTTAATTGCCCCCCCTCCTCCTTCATCCTGTTCCCTATAGTTTGACTGACAGTGTCTGCTTTAACTTCGGTGTAGAAGAAGTTGTGTTGGGAAAGTAAACTATGACCTCTAAGCGGATGTTAACGCGTAAAAAACACGAATCCACCCAAACAGTTCCTTTTTTCAGGAGAGAATTAGTTTGTGCTTTTCTCCACTTTCAAACCACTCTGACTTCAAATCTGAAAGCTATGAAAAGCTAATCGTCTTTATGTTGTTGACGTTCAGCTTGATGTTCATGCAAATCTCGTTTGACAGATGCACCGGCTCAGATCAACGCAAAACAACTTTAAGGGAGTGGAAAGAGAGAAAAACATGCTGGTCTCCATTGTTGCCGCACTTGTCTCACATTCTCGTTCAGTCTCATGAAAGTATCACACACACAGATTACTCCTCGCTAAGTTCCTTTGTCTGGTGATCCATATTTGAGTTGACAGATCACGAACAAGAGCTCCCCCACTGTTAATGACCCCAGCCAGCAACAGATAGACTCACACTTGCAGCACTTTTTTTTTCTTTTTTTTTTACAACTGCTGCTGCTCTGGCCCACATATGTTAACAACGCGGACAGTAATGTACCTTTTTACATGCGGGTTGTTTACATGTCTAAACAAGTACTAATGGATAATCACTGGGGTATTTAATTAATATTGACTTTGGGATGTATCATATCCAAACCTAGAATACCAATAATATTTCTTTAACACATAGTTGGCAGGAGCATATAGCAGAATCTATCAAAGCAATTCTATTTGTGTTCATGGAGTGTACGCGGGACTTGCTCGTGAAGAGGTGTAAAAGGCAAACTGCAGTTTTTTGAACATAGTATTTCAAACAAACACGTTGATTTCTTTATTTTTCCTGAATAAGTTAAGTTTATATCTGCATATTACCGCTACAGTGTTTAAAGCCTTGGCATAATGAACGTAACGTAGCCCAAATGAAGTCTATTCATTCATCGCTTGTTTGGTATTCATGAGTCTCTATCTGTGGCTCAATCTCTCAGATATACAGCCTTAATCCTCGTGTCCTCCTTTGCCGATAAAAAATGCTCTTCAGTTTACGATTAATTTAATCTCAATCATAGCCGGGACTTGTCGCAGCCAATAAAACTTGTGGAGTGCGTAAATGGAGAGGTGGGGGTGTGTGTGATAAGGGTCTGCTGGTGCGGCGGTGCCATGGCCCCTCGGTGCTCTTGATAGGGCATATCTGTCTCTGGCAGGCCCGTTTAAGACCCGGAAAGGGTTTAAAAATATGATACAGATTTACTTCATCTGCCATTGACAGCCAATGGGTGCGGGGAGGGATGGTTTGTTTCAGACAGACAGGCAGCTGAGCTCTGCGTTTGTCTACATTCTATCCTCGGTTATTTCAGGATCACAGGCCCTTTGAGTCGACTGGCTGACGCTTTTGACACACTTGTTATTGTGTTTTGATTGGTATCCGTCTGAGGGAGACTTATGGCTAATGCGCACATTTCATCCAGTGGACACTGATAAATTCTATGGAGAAAAAACACAATCTGTTGTCAGATGTGAAGAATCTACAGCTAAGTTTGCTTTGAAAAAACTGTCTCGACAGGATCCCACTCTACATCAAACATAGTTAAAGAACTATTTTATGAGCTATGATTGATTTGTTTTATGTTGTTCTTCTACGCATCCTTGTCCAAAGACACATGAGTTAATAACTTCTATCCATTATATAAAAGGAAACTAGTCTAATTAGGCATGTTTTGTATGGGAATTGGTTTCCTGCTCTGTCTTCTAACAGTTTAACACCCCCTTTCAGTCTCTGTTCCGTGCGCATTTACGCACAGACAAACAAAACGCCCATAGAATTTCTGATTTAAGCTTTCAGACTTTTCACAAAATTACCAAACATCCTGAAGAATTATCTAAACGTCCTGTTTTTGCTGACACCACAGTAGGCCTGAAGGTCCCGCGCTGCCTCGTTGGAGACTGAACGGTTCCAGTCGCCTTGTAATAATAAAATTCTATAGAGACAACGTAGCTTTTTATGCCAGGCTCGACTTTTTAAAAATCTCCTGCGCTCTCCCTGCACCAAACATGGCTTCTGTCCTGTCCTACTTTCTGTTACTAAACTTGGCACTACTACACTCACAGCGATTCTACGCGTACTGCAGAGTTTTCTATAGTTAATAAAACAACATATTTACAAGGGGAAATCCTTCATGCTGCTTAGGTGGCAAAATGTTTTGCCAAATGGTTTTACACCATAAACTATACCTCCTGCAACAGTGTCCTATAGCGAAATGTGCCCCAGTCTGCAGCATAATTGGTTGGGGATTTAGATGGAAAAAGACTGCAGGAGAGAAAGCCTTTTTTGGAGGGGGGAAATGGTTCTCGTCCGAGGAAGAAAAGCCCTTTTCAGCGGGCCACAATGGGAGATTGGGACAGGGGAGGAGTCCCATCGTGATTAGCCCATTTAATGGCGCGTTTACTTAATTTCTGTATTCACTGGCAACGGTAAACAAAAGGGGAAATAGCACTCACATTTTTAAGTGCTGCATGACGTTGACGTTTGCCAGAATTTATGGAGCATACAGAAGCACTCGTATAGGCGAATTTACCAACGTTTTTCCTCTGGAAATGGAGTAAAACACAACTTCTTCGGGAAAAATAAAAGCTACAACATTTTTGACAACTCTATGCCGGATATAAAACCTAAAACTGTAGGTTGACTTCATTCCGCTGACTTTGTAACCCAGCCTGGCTAACGCATAAGCCCTGATGAGCATTAATGCTTCCACAATCCAATAATGAGCCAATATGAACATGTGTTTAGCTACTTATTAATGTCCTTATCCGTAATCGGATGGAGAGACACACATCACGGGACGAGGTATAGCAAATTGAATACTGTATTTGATTTAGAAATGTATGGTACATTAACATAATAACCACGCAAGAAAAGAAACACTGAATAATGTAAATAAGCGCTTTGGGCGACCCTGGGGCGGCACAGAGGAGAAGAAGAGGGGGGCAGCCTGCACTTGAGTAAATGTAGTAATAACAAGCTATTCCACTTTTCATATTTTACTTCTGAATGGCAACATGTGTCAATTGAATCACCCCCCAAAAAAACAACAAAAACGCCTAGAGCACTTGAGTTGTAAGTTTTGACAAATATTTTATGTAGGAACACCAAGTCAAGAAAAGTGAGGGAGGGATAGAAAAGAGGATGAGGCGAGAGGGGAGAGAGCAATAATTATATACAAGCAATATTTCTACACGTATATTACAGACCGGGAGAATGATCGCATTATTTGAGATATACATAATTCAATATAAAATTTTGAAAATAAAAATAAAAATCTGATACAGTCATAAACGACATTTTTTTGACCATGAACCCCACACAGGCAGTGACAGAAGTGTATTTAAAAAGGTGCTTACGACTTAAAATGATTGTCTGATGAACACAAAGTAAAAAAAAAAGGATTGCATCTTGTCTGCGTGGCATCATCATCACTTGGACTTAAAACGGAGATGGGTGGAGGAAAAAGCGACGACACCAAGGCGATCTGTTTTATTCCCTCTGATCGATGTTCTTGATGGAAAATCTTGCATTCAGGTTATTTCCCTGATTACAAATCAAAAATAAAAAAGACATCATGCAAGTAGTCTAGTAGTAGAGGTGGTGTTGGTGGTGGTGTGGGGGTATGAAGAGGAGGGGGAGGCGTGGGTCCTTTGAAAGCGCTTTTAATAAAAAAAAGACGTGCTTTTATCTCTTTTATTTTAATATTTATATCAATCGGTCCTTTTTTCATCCGCGATATTTCATAAGTCTTTTTTTCTTCCTCTCAGGTCCATTTTCCCTGTAAATATTTCTCTTTTTGTGTTTCTTTTTGTTTTCTCCTTTCCTCCGTATCATACATCGCACTCCGAGTCACTGGATGTGACAGACAGGATGGACGTCCCAGTATCGACTCGTTCTGTCATACTGGAAACGCTGGTGGTGGGACTGGCCGCAGTCGAAGGCGACTCCGCCGAGCTGTGAGGGGTGAGACCGGCCTCTGAGAGCGACCTCATACCGCTCGGTCCTATTGCTTGGTGCTGGAGCCTGGGAGAAAGAAAAGAAGCGAGAAGTAGGAGGAGGGGAGGAGGGGGGAAAAAGAAGAAGAAGGGAAAAAAAGAGAGAAATGGCAATTAGACCTGAGAATGTCCCCCCTCACCCTCCTCCTCCTAGTGCAAAATAGGGGTTCAAACTCGCCTTTTCTTTCCCCCTGCCGGCCCCAGCCATGCATGCATGCTTTTATCAAATAGCCAGCTTTCAGGGGGACAAAACACAGCACTATTTAGACTGCTAAATGTTGGAAGAAATGTAATGGAGTTTTGTTTTGTTTTTCCTGTAAAAGTAGGCATAATGAACGCTCAAGTCAGCAACCTGGAATCTAAATTACAAGTCACATCAATACGAGAACAATAAGCTTTATATCCAACTTGGTTTGTCTTATAAGAGCAGTTGCATGACGTTTAAGACGACTTTAGCTGTTTATTTGTAGTCTGCTTTGAGCTGCATTTGCTCTACTTTTATCATCGTTTTCCTCACTGAACGATTTTATTTCTGTCAAAAATCACCGTGACCCTGCAGATTCATAAACAAATTATTATCGTTTATTCAAAAAGAATACAAGCCTTTGTCCATGCGCAGAATGTCACGATGATTCAACACACATATTTTTAGTCTGATTGAAGTGGAAGTGTGTGAATGAGTGACGTGGAGCTCCAGGTTTACTTCAATCATCCTAAATGATTATCCCCAATCCACTCACGGTAATAACTCGATCACGGCGGGATAATGTCAGGCTGGAAATATATCTCTTCATTTAGCAAAAAGATTAGAATAGTGTTCATATGGCTAAGTCCTCTCCGTTTTATTTTCTAATCAATTATAGCATTCCAATGGAATGATACCACTCAATGCAGCCTATGTGCTGCAAATGCTATTTTTAATACGCATACTCATTTTATTCAAGTAATATCAGATATATCTGTATTATCCTTTAGGATAATCTTAATCAACAATTCTAAGTAACCTGTGATTTTTAAATTATAAAAGCCTTGTACGGCATGATAAATGATGAGTCTATGCGTTGTGTAGCTGAAATAAAACAAAGCATTGCTTAAATATTTTAAATATTAATATATGAAAAAAAATATTTGAAGTGTATTACAATTTCAATATATTCAAAAGAGTAGAGACATTTTAGTTTTGGCTAAATACAAGTAGTAAATAAAATCCAGTAGGCTACTGTTTAAGCCATGCTTTAAACTGTAGACAAAATATAAAGAAAATATATCTTTAATAATGATTTATATGGATGTTTACACCGTCTTCATCTGAATGCACGTCTTTCTATAAATGTGTTTAGTACAATAATGTTTAAAAAAATATCTGAAGCTCTCTTTGACTTTTATTTCTACACTTTCACTCCTAAGAGATAAACAAGCTGTGCATACTCTGCATCTCCTGTGCTGTTTGGTTTGTGATTGTATTATATATTTTTTATTATTTAAATCGGAGTTATTTAAGCATCAAAGCATGTGACTTTTAACATAACCTGTATGTATGTTATATCTTATAATGCAAAATACAGTTGGGCAGACCCGCAAAGTCACATTTCCTGTCAAGCGAAACGTTTAAGAAGCTTTTATATGAAAATAATAACACATTATATTTTTGAAGACAGTTGTGGATGTTTAGTACAGCGTCAACAGTCTTTTTTGTATTCATCTTATTTTCACATCATAACAAAAATGTCGGCGCAGCTTGCTCCCTCCCCCTGCAGACAGACTCGTCTTTTCCCTAGACAGCCTCTGTCTGTAAACACAACTACATGTTTATTAAAAACTCAACTTCTAATCTTTGTTTAAGCATTTTAAGCGAACTTTCCAACATTCTTGCTGTATGGATTTTTAAAAAAAAAAGAAAAAAGCACCAACCTGTTTTTGGCCGCCGCAGCTCTGTCTCGTTGCCTCCGATTTTTAAACCAGTTTCCGACCTGTGTAGGAGTGAGTCCAGTGGCTTGAGCCAGTTCCCTTTTCTTGCTTGGGTTTGGATACGGGTCCTGAAGGTACCACTCCCTCAGCAGGCTCCGTGTCCGCTCTTTGAAACAGTGCGTCTTCTGCTCACCGTCCCAGATGGTCCGAGGCAGCGGAAACTTCTTCCGCACCCGGTACTTATCGACCGGTCCGAGGGGACGTCCTCGGAGCTTCTCGGCCTCCTGGTAGTGCGCTTCCAACCACATGGCCTGCAATTTGCCGTGTGAGTCCTTGGTGAACTTGTGGTTCTCCAGGATGTGGTACAGGTCTCTAAAATTTCCCGTGTGGAACGCCACTACGGCCCGGGCACGCAGGATGGACTCGTGTTTGTTGATCGCCTCACACGCTCCCGGAGCCACTGGCAGGGACCAGAGGAAGCGGCCCAGCCGTTCGATGTCCCCGGTCTCCTCCAGCGTCTCGCAGACGCTCGCCACCTGCTCCGGGGAGAAGTTGAGAGTCGGTAGCTGAAACATGGACAAGTCTTCTGGAGACCTGGTGGTGGGAGCGCTGTTCGCCAGGAGCAGAGGGCGATCAGCGAAGTTTGGCAGGAAGAAATGGGAGGGATAAAGCTCTAAAGGCGATCTGAAAACCATGGAAATGACCTGAGAGAAAAGAAAATTAACGAGAAAAGGGAAAAACCGAAAAAACACGGCCGGTAAAAAAGATTGAATGATTCAATGGCTATCGCCTAATGACACCAGCCTCATAATATCTCCCCCCTAAATCCGCCGTTGAGTGTAGCATTGAAACATTTTGTTTCCCTTTTCTATTGGTCTTCTTGGTGTCGTTGTAGCGTTGTCATGGCAGCCCTGCCAATCACTGTCAAGCGTGCCAATCATTAGCCAGTACGTAGCGCGAGGCTTTCACCACTTGTGAAGCACGCACGGGGGGTTATCAGAGTCTCCGATCTCCACAGCAACCCTCCCACCGCACCGCGCGCATCAGGCACAAGCCAATGCTCGCCTATCTGCTGAATGGAATGAGCAATTAGAGGGTGGAATATTATTGCGATCTTAACGAGGCTCGTTAAAGCTAAAGAAGATATGTAGACCGGAGATGCTTAGCAGAGCCGGGGTGGGAGGGAGGGAGGCAGAGGGAGCTTTAAAAGGGTGACAAATGGACAACCAATGACTCTAACTCCGGAATACACGTTCGAATAGAAGCGAGTCAATTTGCACATTGTTTTCGTACAGTTTTTTCCTGTGTCCGCTATTTCTGATCGTATTCATCAGTTTATTCATTTTTTTTCGAGGGAAGGGAAGGCGTTATGGGTTTTCCTTCTCATGTATCTTATCACTTTCTATTTTCTTATTTCCAAAATTTCAATTAATGAAATCATCATAGAATCTAGTGGCTTTGACCGGATCCGTCAATGTTTTTCTAACTGCAAGTTCGCATCTTTATGATTTGGTCTGACGTGATTTGCTGGTGTATGTGGTCACTTTGTGTTTGGTAGGTGCAGGTCCGGGTGCAGGCTGCCGTGTGATGCCGCTCCCCCTCCTGCTGTCCCCGGCCTCGCCTCTGGGACGCTGGGTGCAGCCCTGGCCCCCTGCCCGCTGCCTCCTCTCCAACCAACACAATTTATTGTTCCAAATGAATATCGATGCGCGGCTTTCTGTTGATCAAACAAAGGTCACGGCGTTTTAGTTTGAAAACTAATTTGCCAAAGGCATCACCCTCTAAATGCCACCCGTTTATCACGGGGGTCTGTGTTAGTCCAGCCCTCTAATTAATACCATTAGTATAGGAATTACAATCAAATGGCAACATGAAAGCTTCTTGGGGACATAAAAGCAGTTTTCATGTATTTGATCTAGTGGTAAGGACACGATCCATGTCCACATCCAGTCACAGGATTCGGCTTATAGCAGTAGCCGCGGCGGTGTGATTTTCATGTTTATGGCTAAAACGGCTTCATATTTAGACAGGGCTTTAAGGGTGTTAAAATAGTGTGAGTTCACTCTAACACGAACAGTGCTCACATTGTGAAAGGACCGTGTACAAGGCGTAGCATCTAGACTCCACTTAATCCGCCCTCAATAAAGCTGACATAATGATCCTAAGCCGCCTTTCTACAAAATCATTCAGGAATTCAAAACTTTTTCTTCCCTCTCTCTCAGATTTGCACATTCTCTGGGCCGAAAGACCACCAACTTCAAGCCTGCAGGGACAGTAAGTAGACCAAATCCACATGCATGTAGAGCCAATGAAGCCATTTATGTTTATCACCTCAGATTACATACTGAACCAAATGCAGGCGCAATTACGCACGTTTGCGCACTTTTACGCATCAACGTTTTGGGTACAAACGCTAACTTTAATTCCTGCGTGTCGGCGCGTGCACGCGTATAGCGCTAGTGTCTATTGGTGTATGTGATGCAGAGCAGGGGTGGTGATGATATTGTTCCAGGGTCAGTCGTTTTGTCTGTGCACGTCTATTGTGCGTGCGTGCGTGCGTGCGTGCGTGTGTGTGTGTGTGTGTGTGTGTGTGTGTGTGTGTGTGTGTGTGTGTCAGTCTGAGAGAGAGAGAGAGAGAGGGGGGGTGGGTGGGTACAGTGGTATCTGGCATCAAACCTTTCCACTGCGCTGCTGTTCGAACCTCAGGAGAAGTAATTCCAAGTGGCACTTGAATTGGTCCCATTGGAAATCGCTGTGGACTGGAAGTAAAGCCAGGTATTTTCATGCTGGTGTTAAAACTAACCTCCTAGCCTACACCCACACCTTTCTCTCTCCCTCTATCCCTCCAACACGCACACAAGCACGCACGACCCCAAAATTATGTTGGGAGTGCAAGCTTAGCAGCACTACTCCGAATATGCAAAGCCTGCCCGGGTTCCACGGTGCACCAATTTGGGTGATAACCATTCAAGCCGAGGCTGCAGGTATTATCCAGCATAATGTTTTGGAGGGAGAAGCCCTCGCAGGCAATTCGGAAATCACTCCGAGAAGAGACTAGATGGTGAAATGTAAAACCTGAATAGGGATTGAGGGGGAAAAGCCATTGGTAATTCACATTCTTTTACATGCCTTTTGTTTACGTTAAGCATGTAATTAACACCCCCCAAACACGTTTATTCACCTGCCCTAATTGTGTGTTTATCCGAGGGCTTGCTTGAATGTTCGGAGCAGCGGGGGACAGAAGCTCTGAATGCACATGGAGTATTTAACGTCTTCTGCGTTTACTTACAGCCTAAACCTCCAGACACGACAACACAAACAGTATTCTGCACACTAAAACCCCCATAATAGGTTGGTCAAGCACAGAAACACAGTTTGTACCGCCATATCTCTTCCTGTGCAACGCTACTTCTGTGAATTTGTTTTAAAGTAAACTTCTTTTTCTCAGAACTTTCCTATAAATAACGTTTTTTGTTGTTGAAGATATTGGACGACTCTTTCTCACCAACAGTGCTTGCAACAAACAGTGATACTAACATGTTAATTGCCATTCTGGTTAATTGCAAATTAGCCAGTTATTTTCATTATCAGTCTGTTCCCATAAGGGCAGTAAATAAACAAAGCTGATGTTACGTCATGTAGTGAGTGGAGTGAGTGAGAGAGGGAGAGAGGGAGAGAGAGAGAGAGAGAGAGGAGAGGACCGGATGGGAGAAAGAAAGAAAAAGGTGTTGACTGCAAAAGGTAAGAGGGAAAGAGAAAGAAGGCACGAGAGAAAGGGCGAGAGTTTTGTTTTATTTTTTTGCTCCCTCGTTGACCCCGCTTTGGCAGAGGCTGGACGGAAAAGGCAGCATACCCCTCCCTGGCAAACACAGGAGAGCCTCGTGTGCCTGCTGCTCCATCCCGAATTCATCAGGATTCATCCTAACAAAACGCAGGACAACACTTTGCAATGACGGGTACGTATAAAAGCAAATCACTATTTTCGTTTTGTTATTGCTTTAAACGATGCTGCTTACTTTCTAGTTTTGTATGCATACACACGTGCTTTTATTTTCGTGCTCATGTGTACTTCTAGTTATCAGTCGCATGTCAAAGAATTCACGACATTTATCTTAAATTATCTGGAAATTCAACGATTGAGTTTTCTCACTAAAACAGAGAATTGCCTTTTCTAATTTCGCATCATTTTTCACCTTGCTCCTCTTCTTCGTTCTCCGCAGAGATGTGTGCAGGACAGTGCACAGACTGTCACTGGAGCAGGGCTGGACGGGACACTGGTTCGCTGATATTTCACTGGTCAGTTTGTGACAAATTAGGATGGAAATCGGACCGCTGCTCCTGTAAGTTCAGTCGGTTCCGTCAAAGTTGTTGCAAATTTTGTTATGGAAACTAGATTACTTATTTTGATTAATAAATTATTGGACACTTTTAGAATTTTAAATAAATGATACAGATACGTTTTTTCGAATTTTTGTTTACAAGAAGAGTAATATGCTTCTTTCAGACTTTTTACATTATAAATCCTTTTCGAAGTGTATTGTCCATTTGTATCCACCGAATGGATGTGGGCTGCTGCCGGGACGGGGCGCAAAATTCCCTCCGTTCCATGCTGACCATACCAGAGTGCATAAACTATACACTGTAAAAAAAAATGTCTCAAAGTAAAAAGCAATTTCATGAAGCGCTTGGAAGTTGGTTTTGAAAATGCACGATTGTTGTACAAAATATGAAACATGACAAGATGCAATAATTATGTTCAAATGTTCATCACAAATTCAATGATTATGTTCTAAATCATCTAATACAAATATTTGAAGTATAGCTTTGATGCTTACTCTTATTTCTGGAAGAAGAAAAAACTGCAATTGGTAACATTTCTGAAATGTATCGCCTTTTGGTGTCATAATGATCAAATAAGGATTGAGTGATTAGATATTTTTTGCAGTGCATTCTCTTCGGCTATCAGATAAACCCATGCCTTGCTGTCTTGGCAATATCCATTTTTTTTCTTTCAGACCTGTGATAGGCTAGAATTACGCATGGTATTCTGGTTATCATTTACCTGATTGTTTGAGCAGGTTGCTGTACACAGCTGCCATCAGATTAGTACTTGTAATAACAGGTGCAAAGGGTCTCATCCATCCTGATCAGTAGCTAGAAGGAAAAAGTACATTTTAAGGAGTTGTCATTCTGATCGGTGAATGTGGCGTCATATTTTTATAGCAAAGCTTGTACAAAAGTTATTAACACTTCTCTCTCTCTCTCTCTCTCTCTCTCTCTCTCTCTCTCTCTCTCTCTCTCTCTCTCTCTCTCTCTCTCTCTCTCTCTCTCTCTCTTTCTGTGTGTGTCCCTCCCTCCCTCTCTCTCTCTCTCTCTCTCTCTCTCTCTCTCTCTCTCTCTCTCTCTCTCTCTCTACCCCTTTCGATCCTTTCCCTTATTGTTTTTATTGTGTGGTCTCATTAGGGGGACTTCCTGGCAGGGCTGGGAGCTTGTATCGGAGCTGTCCAATCAGTGTATTTACACGGGTTGTTAGCGACAGTTAATGAGGGCTCCTCCCCGGGCCGGTAGAGAAAGGCGCCTCAACATTAAGATTTACCTTGTGTCAACTCGTTACTTCTAATGAACCTCCATGCAAAAGCCTTCTCGGACTCAATGGAGCCGTGCGCCCGGATCTTGTGTGTGTGAGACCCTGGAAGAGTGGAGCTGCAGGCCGGCCTCCCTCTCCTCCCTTTCTTCCGCTCACTCAGGGAGACTTACTTTTTCTCCGCAGGTCCGGGGCTCCGTGATGCGTGTGTGTGTGTGTGTGTGTGTGTGTGTGTGTGTGTGTGTGTGTGTGTGTGTGTGTGTGTGTGTGTGTTTGTGTCAGATGTGGGTGGTGCCTTTAGCCCACTTTTTATAGTAAAGTGACGCTCGCAACCGTGGCCTCACTTTGTAATAATTGCACAATAACATACGGTTGAATTAAGCTGTAAACGAACAGTCTGCTACCTACAGACCTAAAGGAAAATGTATTAATCTTGAAAATGTTTTTAAAGATTTATTCTTAATCAATTAACGTTTTGTCAGAGAGAGAAAAAACAGATAAGAAAGAGTGTGTTTGTGTTGGCGTGTCTGCATCACAAACCTGCTATGTCTTCTTTTGTCTGGTGAATGAGGCTTGACATGTCAGCTTATTGCCTCTGCAGAAGTAAGTTCATTTATAATAACCCTCCAAACCCCCAACCCAGAGAAGCTATATAGCTCAGCTCAGGCTCTGGCCCCTCCGTCCACCCTCGTCTGGCCCCCAGTTGCGGCTTGTTGAGTCGCATCAGCAACACATCACTGACCCTCAATTCAGGTACAAACTAGAGGAGTTTGGCGGATCCCTGAAGTAGACTCCCCTCTTACACTTCTAACCTACAGAGACAACACTTAAAAATCAATTAGGCTCGTATGCCACCTCCCCCCCCCCCCCCCCCCCCCCCCCACAGAAAGTCATCATTACCGAAACAGGTGGCGTGACGAAATTAGATGGGATTTTAAAGTGAATTTCAACTTATTGAATTAAATGTTAACTTTTTGACTGAGTAAATGTGCACGCTTAGACCTCACCGACTTTACCCGCTCCCTGGCTTCATGACGTCATTCATTTAAGCTTTTTATAAAATGAAGGGGATAGGTCCTACTTTTATTCTCAAAATAGGCCAGCCTTTGCCTCCATGTTGTGATTGAAATTATGAAATATAACCAACACTTATTTTATTAAGCCCTATTATTCACTGTCCTTAAGTGGACTTGTTGTGCTTACAAAGTTTTACACAATAGTTTATTTGCACAACATTTACTATTTCGATGCGGGAGGCCCTATACCTGAAAAAGTCTCCATCCAACAGTCATTTTTATATAATGACACAGTTTCAAAAAATCATTATGTCACCCTTACAGCCTCTTTTCTTCATTCCGGTAACTCCAACAAATCGATCGCACGTTTTCTTAAGTAGTCTCCTCCACCCTCAGTTTAACGAGCAGTGGCCTTATCCCCGTGTTAAAGAGCTGCAGCAGGGTGACACAGAGCAGCAGCAGCGCTGCAGGCCGTGTGCTCACTCTTCCAGGTAGCTGGCTTGATTTAGAGACGAAGGCAGAGATGAAGAAATAAGTATAATGGGTGCATATCAGATGCATTGCCCCGAGCTTTACATATGATGCTCACCTTTCAGTCCCCGTAGAACTTTAAGAGCAAAACAAGGCTTCTCCACCTCCTCAGCTCAGCTCCAGATTATTTTAACATCCACCTTCTGGAGAATCGCTGTGTATCAGTCATTCATCTGCATGTGTGGGCCTTAAAGTGCACTCGGGTCTCTGGAGAGCTGTGGTCAGACTAGTTACATCAGCACAAATGATGAGAGTTTATGTGGGTAAATATGACTGTTTTGGAGCTGACTGTCAGGGCTGATTAAGCGTCCCGGCTCTTAGATCTAGATGGAGCTGTGGCCCTTCAGCCCGGTGTCACTGAAGCTGACAAGCCGTAATTACTGTGGCTGACATATAACTCTCAGAGCTTACTAATGTGTGAAGTGTGGATATAACAGAATGCAAAGAGGCAAGGCCGCACAACTCTTTGGCCATGTAGTCCCTCTTAACCTAGCTTCAGATGCTGCTGGGCTGGCCACGTGCTCCTCCCTGACCCCTACCATTTTAACATTTGAGAAGTGTAACAGCCTTTTATTTATGAGCTAGTGATATGCAAGGAGAGATCATAAGGCTGTGTGTGAATAAAATTATCAAGCTGCCATACACACAAACAGAACAGTATAGTCAAAAGCAAGTGATGGAAAGAATTGTAAAAAAAAAAAAAAAAAAAAGGTGTATAGCTCTATTTTCACACTATTTGAAAGATATAGCTATTGTTACTTTAGAGTTAAATGTTTTATAAAAAAAATATTGGAGCATCTTAGAAAATGTTAAGTTCACAGTGTCTATACAAAGTTGTAATAGGCGACCAGCTTCACCTCCACCAGGCATCATTTTATTGAATGCATCATTTTTAATTAAATACACTTTAAAACAACATTCAGCATGATAACTTACTAATAAAGTACACCTATCGGAGTTAATTAAGTATTTTTACAACATGGTGTATTTACCTAGGAAGTGATAGAATACATCCTCCATTCTAAACTATATAACTTGTAAGATACTCAAAGTGATCAAATAAGCTGCTGTTAAAGAGGACATATTATACCCCTTTTCCACATTTTAAAACAGTCTAAATGAAACATCTGTGGTGTGCTTTGGTCAAAATATAACATAAATCAAGCACCAGAGGACGTTTGTGACCCTGTATAAACCAGCTCTCTCAGAATGCTCCGTTTTGGTGTGTGTGTCTCTTTACATGCAGTGAGCCCCCCCCCCCAGTTTTCCCGGTAGACATCACCTCTTCACTAGCGAAAATAAAAATGACAGACCTGCGCAATAGATTTGCTCTAGGCTGGGGGTGGAGTCCATGGGTAGAGATACCAGGGGAGGGCACTAATTTTACCATAATCCCACAGTGACATCACAAGGAGAGGCAATTTGAAACGAAGCATTTTTCTCTGTGTTGTAAGACTTATGCAGACCACAAACAAAGGACTGGATGGGTTTATTTCACATTTTGTGGGTGGGTAGACACTGAGGTTACCAAATATATAATATATAGGCCTATGTAAAAGTGGATTTTTCACAATAAGTCCCCTTTAAGAACTCCTTGTTTGAGGTTATCTAATGTATAATTAGAAGATAATAAGTACACATACAATATGAGGAACATGTATTTCCGTTTCATGCTACTTTATATTTTATTCGATCTACTTTGTACAAATATTGCACTTTTGCACCTTTGCATGGAGGGGTTGCATTGCAACAATTTTAGCCTAGCTGTTACTCTACATATTATTGTTTTATGTTAACAACTCAAGAATTGCTTAAAACATTATTTGCCATAACACAAGTTAGACCACAGTGGAAACTGAAAGTAGTCTACCCATAGTTCGTACACTTTATTTTATGTTACTTTATACAATGTATTTACTGCATTCAGGACGAGAAAGATGTTCATTTACTACAATTATTCGAATAACTGGTAGCTTTCTCTGACACATTTATGTCTGTCTACGAGTAAACCCTTATATTCATGCTTTATTTTGTAATCAAGTAATGCCAGTGATCTATAGCCCTACGTGAGGAAGTGGCACGCGCGCGCGCACATATGTGTGTTTGAAGGTTACCACCGTGTCACCCACGATCCTGTCATTGTCTCAATTTTTTTTGTTTGTTGCTGTGTTTGCATGGCACGCAATGAACAAAACTGACGTCATAGCTACTCTCTCTCATCCCCCCTCGTTCCCTATCTCTCTCCCCTCCTTGACTGCAGCTTTTGACATTACTCCACTCGATTGCCCGTTTACCCCCAAGTCAAGTTAGAGACAGGCCAGAAGTGTAAAAGAGGTGGGCCATGTCATATCCGCTCAGTGTGCATGAGATTGTTGGCCTGCACGGCTGTGATCATTGTTCACAAGAACAATTCCTGCAAAGAGTGGGCAGGAAGGCAGCATTTGAGACAAAAAGTGGAAGAATAGTTGCAAACAGAGGCTGGTTGGAAAAACTGAACATAGTCGTTCCCTTCAGATGTGGGTTTTCTCATACCTAAGTTACTGTAGTTTGTTTGTCTTTTGCAACGTATAATTAGCCTATGATAGTATTTTTGGTAAATTGGAAAGTATATTGCTTTTTTTCAAATGTGTTTATTATCCTGTAACTGCTACTTGGCTTGAATAAATTCTGACAAATTAAATAAGAGTTCTAATACGACAACATATTTTGTCATATAGGCTATTTAATATTGATGGGTATGGCCAACCCAGCTTCAATAGGTGAAACAAATCCTGTTACACTTCCGGATTTCTGTGAAAGTTATATTAATTGACAACGAGAACCTTTTTTGAGTTTTCTGCTCATTCCATGAAATTCCAATCTGCAGAGAGTCTATCTGTTGAGTCAATATGTTGGGGAAAATAAGGCTTGACCTGTTAGTATAGGCTACTACACCCGAAAGCACCCTTTAATTGAAAAAATAAATAAAAACGTCTTCATAAATGGATCATTATCATTGTCCAAAAGGAGAGAATAAATCCTTTAAATTATCATATATTATTCTTTCCCCTATTGCTTGTGGTAGGCAAATATTTTGCCAGAGTACAGATCTGATTGGCTTACAGTCGGCTATAGCTATCAGTAGTTTGAATCAGGTTAGATCCCCTCACATACGCACACACCCACTCCCTGATATTGAAACCATAATGTTTTCATACGCATGGGGCTCATACACAAACTGATGAAATCAGTGAACCTGCATGTAACCTGCCTACAACACGCAATTACAAAAAAGACAGAAAAAAACGGATGCTCAGACCACCCGGAATGCACAATATCTGGGCCTAAGTGGCTACCGTAATACTTTAGGCAGACCAAGTCTACTACAACAAACTCAGACTACTTGACATAGCCTATATCCGCACTTTATGGCACATTTTCTATTTCAGCTTTATAATAATCAAAGTTCATTCATTATTCAGGTGCTGTTTATTAGTTGAGGGTGGCAGATGTCAGAGCGCGATAGAGCTGTTTATGTTTGACTGATTTGAGGAGCCATTATCCCGCCCGCTTATCAAACATTCATGCGTGGCAGCTGTAGTTGTGGATCTGAACTATACGTCGTGTCTCCTGTGGCCGTTTCGTTTCTCTTCTGCAGCAAACCAAGACCTTTCCACTCAGTCAACCTGCTATCTTTTTATATATAACAGGCAGCTCAGATACTGTACAGGAAAGTAACACGAAAGCCTTATTTTATCACTAAAAAAGTGCAATATTATGTCACTTTAAACGATTTAGCACAGACACACTGAAGGGAGGAAGTGTTGATCTTATTGACACAATAAGTGTTTACACAGCTAAGAACAAATAGCCTATGTAGAGATAGCAATACATTTTTCAAAAAATCTAAATGGCAATAGTTGAATTATGAATCATTAAAAGACGTCATTATTAAATATTAAAAATACAAAATATATTTTCTGAGTTTACTGTGACTTTTAGTTTTTTAAAATACGAAAACTTAAACCATATTAATCCAGTGAGAATGTTTACAAAGATACACGTTGTTATAATGGATATAGGCTCCTTATAATCCTGACATAAAAAGTTTATAAAAAATTTCACATAGCCTATTTTGACATTTTTAACCATTATAGGCTATATATAGACTATATGTCCTTGCCATATGCCTTTTTAATTGGTTATTTTCTGCGATGAGAGCTGATTGAATTATGCTTAAATGTAGAAAAAGTTAAGACGTAGAAATGCTATATCTTCTTATTTTTCAGTATGTTTTTGTAATGACTTATAGAGTGTGAACTGTTCTTTTCATACTTTTATCTTTACTCACACATCTAAAGGAAAAATAGGGGGGTAACACTTCAGTTTAATACCTAGGCAACGTGGCTGTTTTTGTTGCAACATAACTTTGACTGTTTCTGCAGAGACGAATAGCGTCCATGCCTTTCTGTAATTGCACTGTGAACACGGAGCTTTTCATTCACCTGACCCCTCTATGAACAGCATGCCGCCGCCCTCTCCGCTCCCCTCTTCTTCTTCCAAATAGCCCCGCGCACACAATGCCGCGTGTGCGTGTGCGCTCCGCCGTGCGTGGGTCTAAATGTCGTGCAGAGGTAATGGGAAGTAGTCGGAAGGTAGGGTCGCGAGTTCACGGCGGGGTTAAAGAGACCAGTCCACAGCTCCCGTTTGCTTTTTTCCCCTCTCCACGACTTCGCTTCCTTCCTACAGGAGGATGTGTCCAGTGCGCCACCGCGCTCACCCCGCAACAACCCCGCAGCGCACACACCCTGTTTGTTTTTCTGCGTTTATTAAATCTTCCCCCGGCAGGAAAACGACCAGCATCACCACGTCACTGGCTGCTGGTGAGTTTAGCACTTTGCATCCCTCTTCTGCTGCCTGAGAAATCTTTTGTGCTCGGACTGTTGATGTCTGAGATCTATTTATATCCTCACATGTAGGCTAACTACTCAAGGATTTTCAACTCCAGACAGTTTTGTTTTTCCAAGTTTTTTCCCCAAGCTTTTATGTTCAAGGATTTTACAAATTGTAAGCCTATATCAACTGAGATAATTAAAATCAGAAAAAAAAAATTCTTTATAAATACAAAACTTAACAGTGAAATACTTAAGGCAACTAATTTAAGATCATAAAACAGAAATGACAACATTTTTGTCAACAAAACTTTATGTAATGGCTTTATTCAACGAATGTAGCAATGATTTACAAAATTCCAGTATGCCCCTTTGTATCAATGCTTTGATGAATCCACAAAACACATCTTTAAACAGCATGATGTAAGTTATAAAGATGTTCTTTTTTTAGTACAGATTATTATTATTTTCTCATTAGGGATAACTTCCTGCAGGTCAGGTGGGTTATCCACTATTTTAATTGCTCCTGCATCATTGTTCAGGCCTTTGACCGTTTTACTGGCTTTTGCTCTAATGTAATGAGAATGAGTGCATTATGGAAATCATGTATCTATAGTGTGATGCAAATTACTTCTCTAAAGGAACCAGGTGAATTCCTACCTTTAAAGTCAAGATTTGTGTGTTTTCAATGGTGTAGCTTAAGTTTAATACTCTGGTTATGAATGTGGCAGTCGTTATATTACAGCTAATTCTTGCACAGTTTGCTGAACAGTGCCAGTTTCTTTTAATATGTAATTTTAAGAAGAACATATAGATTAGTCTTGAAAGCCTTTGTTCTACATGTTTTTTAATAATCTTTATGGAGGTGTTTAAAAGAATAATAAAAGTTCTATAAAAAAAAACATGGTCTTGCTTTTACCTCTGAAACTAATGACTTAGTACATGAAAAGTAAAACAGATTTTGTGCAGCTGAAAACGTATGGAGCACACAGTCATGTGTGAGAAAAGCTAACATAGCTTGTACAGTTTGACCTTTATTTTTTTCATATTGTATCAGATAAGTCCTTGATAGAGGGCTGCCTCCATTAAGAACTTATATACTTATATTGCACAATTTTCACAATTAAAAAATGCAACTTAGTGAAAGATATCAATTTAAGATCATCTGAAAGTTGTAATTATGAAGAGAAACATTGTTGTAATGTGTGTTTTCTTTTGTGTTTTAATAATGAGTTCAATTAATTAATTACAATCCAGGCACAATATATTATACAGTAACACAACAACATGCAAACATCATACATACAACATGCAACACATAAAACCTTTTCGTTGATAACCCTGAAGTTAGTGCTATGCAACCTGTCCTGTGTATACTTTATATTCCAGGAATTTACAGCAGACATTTTTTGTCTGAATAACTGTATGGTGTTATAGAGTTTCCTACACACAAGATAACCTCGTAAATGACGTTTAAAAAAAAACATAGCATCTCACATGCAGGACCAAAATATATAAAGTCCTTTTCTCTGTTTCTGTCTTTCTCTCACTATCTCTCATCCTCTCCCTTTCTCTTTGGTCCATATAGAGACATTTATACTCAGCAGAGAGAGAGAGAGATTTTGGTCGTCTGCCTATCTCCCCCTCACCATGGCGCCTTGAGACCAAGCAAGCAAGGAGAGTACACACACATACACAAACACACACATACACACTTTTAGCCGCCACAGAGGAGAAAAGCTTGGCTCCGTTTTACACTGAAAACCCCACTTTCCCTCAATCAGACAGACAGGTAGACAGCTGGGTGTTATGTTAAATCCCTTTCCCCATGTGTCCCTCTGCTCTCACTGTCACTTCTCCCTCTTTCTGCTGCTTTCTTTATTCCTTATGCTTAGTACTTCTTTTGGAAATATATCGCTGTGATAAAAGTGTAAAGTGAAGAGTAGTTTGTTAATAATTTAGAGGTGATGTTATGGTTAAAACAAGCATGATTAGTCAACACAAACAGGCGTATAAGAAGCTGAAAATGAAGCATATAGTGTCTCAAACAGAAGTGTTATCTGTCCCTCTCTTGTCTCTCTCCACCCTGACCCCGAGTTCACTCCTTCTAAGCACCACTTCACCCCCAAGCCCACATTTTGTGTGTGTGTGTGTGTGTGTGTGTGTGTGTGTGTGTGTGTGTGTGTGTGTGTGTGTGTGTGTGTGTGTGTGTGTGTGTGTGTGTGTGTGTGTGTGTGTGTGTGTGTGTGTGTGTGTGTGTGTGTGTGTGTGTATGTGTGTGTGTCAAGAGCTTTTTGATTTCCTGTATGTGCAATAGAGAGAGATGAGAGAGGATGATGGTCAGGCTCGGCCTACTGACTCATCCAGAGAGAACAGTGTTGATGCAGGAATGAAGCCATCACACACTTATACACAGCCCCCCCCCCCCAACACATACACACACGCTGACAGTCTCTTCCCATCAGTCTTTTGTTGTGCTTGCCAGTGATGATGATCTCACCACATAGCAGGACTGAGCCTCAATAGTCAGCCAGTCAGTCAGTTTGGCAGGCAGACAGGCAGCTGGTCAATACGCCCATCAGTCATCCAACCAGCCAGTCAGCTAGCAGCAGCTAATTACCAAAGGAGCCAGTTATATAGACAGTTAGACAAGTAGTTAACTATTAAATAAGATTATATTATCCCTGTTATAGTGGAAAGACACCAAGTAATGTCTATTGTATAATGTTCATCTATTAACAGTTTGCTTGAGACTTTCTATTCTCTTTCTAAGTTATACACCTTCTTAACTAAAATTGTTCTTTACACTACTGTACACCACAGTTACCCGGAGTTACTTTTCAGATAAAGTCTTGACCCAAAACCCCAAGTCATAAGCTGATAAAATGCAACACATTGTCAATAATAAACCAGATGATGTAGGCCTTTCAAGCGTGTTACTTCTTATGGAAAGATATTGGGCCCTTTGACAATTTTTAGATATAAGAGCCATTTCCCCTCTAAACTCAAAAAACTATGATTCACTGTTTCTTTGAGGCCCAGAGCTGACAAGTCACAACAAATAAATAATATAATTCTACTAATATGACAGCATCAGGTGACATTTATAAAAAAAAAGAAGAAGGATTTTCAAGAAGAACTTTTACTTATGGGGGTATATTTTTATAGCAGTCATTTTTTTCCTAGAGGACCCAAGTACTTCTTACACCACTGTATCTGTCAGTCAGTAGCTCCTTTTAGACTGGATTCAGTGGTTATCCATCAGGAGTAAAACATCTCTCCACCAAAACTCTTCTTCTGTGAGGAAGCAACATTGATAAGACTGATTGATTTTTTTAAATCAATCTACGAATTCTAATAACTATTTCAAGTCAATAACAAACTCTGCCATGTATCTTAGTTGTGATAAATGAGCCTATTTATAAAAAGTATACATATATTTTTCTGTTTAAAATAAAAAACATCAGGGCATTCCAGTCTAGGCAGGATTGTAAAATACAAATCCAGCCTTTTCTTTCCAGCAGGTTGAGCTTCAACACACTTTTTTCCAGGTCTCACTAAAAAGCCTCTCGGCTGCAGCTGATCCCAACAAAGATGAAAGGAAATGGCGCGTGTTTGAAATAGCTCTGATTGTGTGGAAATCTTTGAAAGACCAAAACACATTTTTCAATAGATTTCATAATCTACTGTTAGTGTGAAAAACTAAAACATTAAGAAGGAGAAGTAAATTCATTCCATGTTCTCTATTCATGCTTTAAATGATTTAAACTCACTACTGTGTTTTTTATAGATGTTTGTTACAGTTTTGTAAAACGCCTTTGTGTATGAAATCTTAGATATGAATAAAGTTTCTTGTCATTGCCTTAAAGTGGATGATTCAGTGCATTTTTTTTAATTCTTCATTAACCAAGTTAACCCTAAAGGTGTGTTTACTCTAAATTATACGATTAAATTGTTTCACACTTCAGCAGAAAGAGGGAGTTGATGGAAATGTTCAACGAATTCACTGTGAAGAGAGAGACTCAATGTGTTGAAACGACCCAGGTGTATTTTTCATCTCATGGAGCTGGTGTTGTAAAAGAGGAGAGGCCCAAACTTTACAGTAGTTGTAATGGAATATTTCCCTTCACAGTCATAAATCAAACCTATAAAAATACTATCAACCAGTATGTCAATTATCAGCTCAAATCCATAATCTTTTACCATTTTGAAATTTACTTCCCGCAAAATATAAAAGTTCCTTCCTGGCATTCATGTAAAGCTTTCAGATAAGTGTGTATCATAAAAGAATGAAACAGTCTCTATTGTTGATCTCAGTGAAAATACACTGCACAGTGAACACAACTTACAAGGCTGAGAGAGGAATAACGTGCTCTAATCAATTGTTTACCAGATAGTGTCTTTGTTGTCACCTGCCTGATTGAGTTTCACGTCCCTCAGGCTTTTCTATGCCTCTAGTTTAAAAAGAGAAATGAAAGGCAGATTTATGAATGTATTTAGTTATTTTTAAAGGGAGTCTGAAGTTGGTTTGCACATGGTCGGAGTGCCTGATGAGCTTGAACAAAAACAGAGCGCTGAAGTTGGAATATTGTAAGAACAACTGTATCCGTTGTTGTACTAATCCTAAATGAAATATGTATTCAGTAAAAGGATTAGGGCGTCCAGTGTCATAAAAGAAACCACTTACCAGCACCAAAGGTAATTTGTAACCTTAGCAACTGCTTGTGGAAATGAATGGAGGATTAGGATTGGCTGCAGCCAGCGTCTTCCTCGTGCTTCTAAAAGGACCCACACACACACACACACACACACACGCACACACAAACACACACACACACACACACACACGCACACACACACACACACACACACACACACACACACACACACAAAGAACAATATTTGTGAATACTAAGTTCAAGAATAATGAGCACATATGCAGGCGTAAAAGTGAGGAAAAGTTGTGCAAAAGGACATTCTATATTATAAGAGTCTTACTAAATGAAAAGTACAATAAAGGCAAGAAACACAATAGGATTACAAAGTGTATGAATGAAAGACTACAAGTGAAAGCAGGGAAAAAAACTTTAGCTCTTATTTTTTAATTGTCCTCAAGCAACATGTTAAAGGAAGCACCTTTAACACACTTTCAACTAACTGTAATTAGTTTGCTTTTCTTCTATTTAACTGACACATATTGCACGCAACATTTGTTAACAGGTGAAAGCAGTCTTGTATCTACTTATATTTTGGTGTTCGTGTCTTTATGTGTTTTATTGAGGTCTTGTTTGACAGTTCTCAGGAAGTTTAGGCGTCAACCGTTTCTGCGAGTTCTCACATTACACTTAATGATGTCGGCTCTGCTTGAACAGACAGAGGTGAGTGTGTGCATGCATGTATACTACATTTGCAGAATGAAGGGCAAACATGCCAACAGACACAGACTGTAAATACAGATAAGTTGAAGGAGCTAGCTACCCTTATTATGCCCTTATTTATTTATTTTCTCCATAACTTGTCTTCATAATGTAAAAGATATGCATTGTGTATTTTGTTTACTTCTATAAAGCAAATTACCCCTCAGGGACATTGAAGTTTTTTCTCTTCTCTACGCTGAGATGAGTTCAACGAGGTGAGAGAAAGAGAAGCAAAGCAATACAGGGATTATGTTCTAAACAGCCACTTCTGTCTGGTTGCACTACCTTGTTGGAGACATCTCAAATAGCTAATTGCTTAATCATGTGGAAGTGACAAAAGCCCAACCTTGTTCTCATCTGTTCTCTCTCTCTCTGCCCTAATCCCTTTTGTCGTCTTGTGTGTTGCCTCGCTGTACATGCATGCATTTGTTTGTGACTCATCATCTTCCTAATCTTACCTCATACCTTCTTACTTTCTGTCCCTCCCTCCAAGAAGTCTGGGGAAGCTATTAAAGCACTGGCAAATGGCTTCTTGGGTGACATTTGCTGACATTCAAGGAAGTGCATTTATCAGTGTACTACAGTTCACCTGGTGAATGAAATCCATTTGTGCCGCTGAGATGGCCTGGTGGCCTCTCTCTCTCTCTCTGTTTCTCTCACATTTCCTCTCTCTCTCCCTCCATCCCTGTCCCTAAATGGATGCCCAGTGTACAGGGAAATGGCAAGGTGGCGCGTAGCTTTGCAGCTGCTCTCAAATGTCATGCCGAAGAAAAAATCTTTAATGGGCTAAGTGTAGCCTTTCCAGCCCTAACTTGTCAGGTAATCAGAAATCTCTTTCTCACTCTCTCTGTTTCTCCCTTCACCCACCTTTTTCTCTTGTTCCTCAGCTCCCTGGGGCCATGACACACCACTAATTACCTGTTATACCAATCGGAGAGTGGGATGGCGTGAAAGAGGAAGACTGCTTTTAAGACAGGAGGATATCACATCCTCCTCCTCCACCTCATTGCTTTCATACAGGCATGCTGAATATTTTTAGCCTGGTTATGATTTTTTTCTCTCCATTAAGCCATGGCATAACTATATGGCACCAGTGTCACCTGGAATATGACACCTGTTTTTATAAGTGGGTGGTTATCATGTAACAAAGGAGATTTCCTCCACTACACCTGTAGGGACCAGTGTTAACCTACTGATTGTAACTGTTTCTCTCAGGAGGATATGCACTGTGACACAGGAAATCAGAACTCACGACTTTGAGTGTAAATATATCGGGCCTTTCTCAAACCATTCCCTACAACCTTTTTTCTACACTCTTACACTCCGTTTGTACAATACCAGGAGGGTCAACCACATTGAGTGCCATCCAAAAGCTTAGACTGTGGAGCTGGAGTGTTAGACCCTCGATCATCGAGTCTGCACCGAAAATGAACAGGTGTAACACCTTTCAACTGTTCGTTATGGGGTCTGTCAAAGTTCTGTGTTATCACCCGCACAAACTTCAAAGCCTCTAAATAAATAAAAAACAGTGGTATCATACAGATGTCAAAATCAAGTTTACATTATATTCAGCATCTAATTAACGATTTTCTAGTCTTGAAAACAGGGACTTGCAAAAACTAAACATCTTGTAAACAGATTAAAATAATATGTTTGAAAAATAATCTTCTCAAATATATAGGGAGTTTTTCTCCTACTGTGCGGTGATTTTAATGAATCTGGCTCAAGGTATTTATGCAGACAAGGTATGATTTGATTGACATAAAACCATGGGTACATGAAGTTCCTGTTTCCATGGAGTGAGGGGAGTTCGTCAAGCTTGCTGTATTTTAACCTCCACCTTTATAAAGGGTACTTCACCAAGTTTTGGGTGTGACATCAAACAGAGTTCACTCTGTGCTGGAGTGTGAGTGTGGAGGGATCAATTTGAGAAAGGCCCATCCTCAATTGGCTCTTGTCCAAAAGTTTATGGAATTCTGTAAAGGTGAACCCAAATGGTCTAATTCGTTCGAAAGAGCCTCAATAAACTGCCAATCTCACAGTCGAACACAAGGATCATTCCATTCCAGCTATATGGGACGCTCAATGTCTAATTTTACATATAGATTTCTGTTTTCTCCACCAAATAAATCATGACTCATAACCTATCTTTGTATAAATATCAACTTTTTACTTGAATGCAATTCTGAAAATAACTTGTACTCTGAACCAATCTCCTTCAGATTCAGATTCAGATTCTTTATTGTCCCACAAGGTGAAATTTGCGTTGCAGCAGGAGCACACAGAAGACAAGAAACACAAGGACAACATCACCATAGAACATAAACCTTAGTGTGAGCATGAAGAAATCAGCCCCAGCTATTGATTGAAGCAGCATATCAACGTGATCAGAATTTCATTGGCTACAAGAAATGTCAGTCATTGACTTAGTCGAGTGCAATTGGGCAGACACATCCTTTTAACTCAGGGTCTCATTGGCTATAGGCTGGGAACAGTAAATGGGAGGTTTTAATTGGCCAGATGAGGGATCAATCAGAAGGTCAGAGTGCAGCCACCATTTTGATGTATTGCTATCATAAAAATTCATTCATAAACATGAAATATTAGAGAAAAATACAATGGGATATTGGGAACAGCGATGGAAAATTTGAAGCAATCCGTGGATCTTTATGGATATAATGTGTTTGGATTCAGTCTTTCACTGGAGATCATGGGGAACCTTGCCGATGCAGCAGGACCGTTTTTGTTGGAATATTATGATGGGGAGAGTACAGTAAGTTTTCAGATGGTAAGTCAAAAGACAGTAAAAATTGTTGTTTGTTTGTTGGTGGTCTGACAGATGTGTAGATTGTGGCTGCTGTGGTGGTTAAATCAGCATGTGTGTAATATCGTTATGAGGTCACCGTAATGCAGACTTAATGAGTGAGAAAAGGGATTGATCAAGTACTTCATAGAATAAATTGTTATTCTGAGTCTACAAGACAAATTGTTTAATTACGTGGTTTATGTCTTATAGCAAATGAGAAGATGATTCAATAAGAGAAAAAAAAAAAAGACATTCAACAATCAGTCGAGGCAAAATCTGACCAATCAGGTGGGGTTTTTGGGCTTTCACACTTCCTGGAGAAAACTCCAGAAAAACTCATGATATTTACCGGAGGAGCTGTATGTGAGAACGAAACCAGCCACATTTTTTGCTCAAACTTCACCCGAAGTTTCTTCTGCCAGCCTCCTAGTAATTTTTCCTCAGCAAGTCCGAGGGGAGCTGATGTTAGAACGCAGGAGGATATTATCCGGAGAATTTACCTAGAGCCAATGGGAGGGGGGTGTGACATTTATATCCTGTGACTGCTGCACGGTGCATTGAGTGTATGCAAGCGACCACTACGATCTCTGTGCACGTAATTAAACAGCTGCATTACGTTTTCAGTTTGTTGTTCTCCGCTCTTGTGTGATTTTGTTGAACTACACGTAGCATTGATATAAAGGCAAATATTCTCAGTATAGCATAGTATAGCAGACTCTGTTGCTTTGTCCACTATTACCGCGTTGTTTTTACGTCATGTCTTAGAAGACCCCCCCTCCCATCTGACAGGGATAGTCTCCTGCTGTGAGGAGCATATGTGAACAGCCAGGTCAGGAGAATATCCAGAGCAGTCTTCCTGGGACATCCCTAGAATTCTATTCAGTAACACTGTCAGAAATAATTTGATCATAATGTTTAGAAGAGTCGAAAAGGCAAATCGACAAAGAATGCACAAAAAATATCAAATGTTCAAATATTAGCCTTGTTTACAGCTGTAGTGATTCATATTTCCATATATTCAATTAATCAAATCAACATTAAAATATTTGTCATAATTGTGGTGGAATTTCTGTAATTACTTAATTAAATGGGTATAAAATCATTATGTTAATTCACTGTTCCTAATGTCAGTCAGACCTGATACAGTTCAGCTTTGTTTAGAGACCAAGGACAGCTGGGAGAGTCTCAACAGTTCTTTCTGATATCTTCAAGGATGTTTGGGAAAACTTGTTGTTCACTCTAAGCTCCTGGACGTCACAGATTAGTCTAGCTGGGTCAATATGACACGACCCTGATAATGATAATATCTTTCTGAATATATGCAAAGCATTCGTAAGGATTCGTCAGTTATGTTTGAGCATTACACTGAACCAGAGGTGTGATGCTGATCCATGTCTCCTCGAGTATTCATCTTGTGAATAAACTTTCATCAACGTAAGCCATCTGAGTCCATGAGAGTCTGATTGTGTGAAGTCAAGTCTTGATAATTTCCTCGACAATCATGGCAAACTCTCAGATGATTAACTTTTCATTTGAAGTCAACTTGATTGCAGAGATTTTATGATCTGTCATGGCTTTGATTTTACAGTTCACAACTTGGCTGTTTTGGGTGTCTCACAATTCTCATGAGCCTAATTTCCCCACTCTGGTGAACAACATTGCACGTATCCATAGGAGTGGGTGGACACCAAAAAAAAACAAAAAACTTAAATTTTACGAGGAGTTCTAAGATGTAACCAGATTGTCTCAAGTTCATATAGAATTAGATATGTGAACATTTGGACTTAATTGCAAAAGTCATAATAAAAACAAACTTAAAAAAACAAAAAAAAACATAAACTTAAATAACCTAAGAATTTTGTCAGTTTAAAATGAGTTTTGTTCAACATGGTGGTAACAGTAAAGCTCAATGTGAGATGCATTCCTGGTAGAAGTTTCCATTTCTCCCTCTGGGTGTCGGGTGATTGACAGTAAGTAGTGTCATGTAAAGTGCACACTAGTATGAAAACATAGGATTCACACACATCAAAATAACAATCTCGCAAAAAGCACAATGTCATCAAAATAAGGCATTTTAAATTGTATCTGCATCTGATAAAATCACCTATTTTGCAATTCTTCTCTTTTTTTTTAGACTTCACACTCCTGTGACATGATAATGTTTACAGGTCTGTGTGTCTAAAATGCCAAATCTAGCTGAGGTGCTGCTCTCCCCAGTGCTTTTACGGACAATAGTCAGGTCAGTGCAGTGAGGAAGGTAGAGATAGCTTGATGGTGGGGGGAGGCCAAGGGTGCATGATGCCAACACACCCAATCCACCTCATGCATTCACAAGTGTTCACACAAACATGCTCTAGTGTATAGACACATGGACACATTCAGAGAAGCAAGTGAAAGCAAAGAGCATGAATGGAAACAGGTACAGGCACTGACACCTAGAGCACCGCTTGCCTGGCGACGTCACATGAACAAACATTCACAAACACATGCAAACAGACAGCCGTTCAGGAGCCGGGTGTAATGTTATTTTCCGCAGGCTGAATGTTAAAAACTAGCTGTAGTGGAAGCCGATGAGGGACGGATTACACCAAAGGAAATAAAGTAATCATGAGTGACAGGAAGAGGGACATACATCATGAGATGGACAAGATGATAGATTTTACCTTTTTGTGGCACTGCAACATCAAGGATACTTTCCGTTTTAGTTGTGGATGAAAAAAGGGTTTGCTAAGGTGCACTTTTTTTTCTTTATATACATGCTCATTTGAAAATACAAGCAGACAGAAAGTTTGAGTGATGCTTTGAAAAACAAATATTTCCTGTTGCAACAGAAGCTAACGAAGGACTCCAAAAAGTTTGAAAAAACTATTGTGGCATAGCCTGTAGGATACTGCATTCCTCACCACATGCTCAAGGTAGGAAACTCAAATGCTCTTATCTCTTCCGGGTTGAAATTGTATGCTTTTATTTAATCAGAAAAATCATTTTGATTTTACAACACTGACAACAATCAGCATGTTAATATAACAAACAGTAAATATCTGGAGGGACATCCAGCTATATTTTAGGTTAAATGAGCAATATGTAACTCTAACATGTAGAGTTTAAAATTAGATAGAGCTGTCCCCCCATCCTCATTTGTAATTTATGTCTGTTCTCATCTTTTATTGTTGAAATTAAGCTTTAAAAAAAACGCTGGTATAAGCCGATCACCCTTTGGTTGAACAGATATGAACTGAATGACGTCTCTGCACACCTTTAGACACTAGCTAGATAGACTGAAAGCTAATCAAAGAACATTAAAATGAAGGAAAGTGAAATGTTCACTGTGGTGCACATATCACCAGAATAATAAAACATTCCATTTTTAAAATTTAACAGTGACTTTCATGTAGCTTAACCATTACAGTTTACACACTAGCAGAAATCTCCTGAAAAACTCGGAGGAGCTGTATATGTGAACGCAAACAGACACATTTTTCGCTCTGACTTCACCCGGAGTTTCTCCTGACGGACCCCTCGTATTTTTTCCGCAACAAATCCGAGTGAGCTGATGTGAGAACGCAGCAGGATATTCTCCGGAGAATTCAGCTAGAGCCAATAGTAGGGGAGTGACGTTTCTATACTGTTACTGCTGCACGGTGCATAGACTGTCTGCGCGTGACCAATACAATCTCTGTTTTCTGTTCGCCAGTATGTTCTCTGCTCTTTGGTTGATGTTGTCATTCCGTTGGACTACACATAGCATTGATATAAAGGCAAATATTGTCATTATAGCGTCGTGTAGCAGACTCTGTTGCTTCGTCCGCTACTTTGGCGTTGTTTTTTTACGTCACGTCTTACCTCAGGAGACCCCCCCCCCCCCCCCCCCCCCCCCGACAGGGATAGTCTCCAGCTGTGAGGAGCATATGTGAAGAGCCAGGTCGGGAGAATCTCCAGAGCAGTTCTCCCGTAATTATCTAGATATTATGCATATGTTAAAACGACTCATGTCTTTTTTTTTTGCTTCAATCCTCATATTAATGTTCACATTATTTAGTGTTGCTGTAGCAGAATTAAGCTGTGACGACTTGCACCTCTCAAGTAACACAGTAGTCATTTTCATTTTGGAGGTATTTTAACAATTAGATCTCTTAAGGCAACACGGGGCTCTCTGACAGCTAATTTAGTAGAAGCGTGTTGTTTAACTCGGTCTTGTGAGAGAAGTTTTGCTTCCTGCACTTAGACGACAACTCAATGCTATATTCGTGTTGTTTAACTCGAACAAGGAAAAATAATGTTGGTATTTCAGAGACAGAAAGCTCATGGCTGAATGATCGCCTGTCTGTGTTTGTTTACAGCGGGCAGCGGTCTTTCTCCTAGGATACTACTGTGCCGACATTAGCGTATCCTCGCCCGCTTGTTGTCAACGGTATCACATAAAGTAACGAGCAACGAGTGCTTTTAAATGTCAGTAACTGTAACAGTAACTAGTTACCGCAAATATCAGTGGCATTACAGTAACGCGTTACCCCAACACTGAATAAGAGAATGTGGTATTTTGTCATTTTATTGAACCAACTTTGTAGGTAGCCTAACAAACCTGTTAAATATGCAAATGTTTTACTATTTTTTTGCTTCCACACTTTTAACAGATCTGAATTCAAATTTGATATGACAGGTATCAGAGCAAAGTACCCAACTCAACATTGAACCTGAGAGGTAACCTTTAAGATCGACAGCTTCAACAGCCAAACAGATGGAAAAAAGGAGCTTTTCCTGGCAAGACATTCAAGAGGAATCAAACCTGTCATCTTTCTGCAGTTAGACATAACTCTGCTAAACTGGATTTTTTGTTGTTGCACATGCTATAACTTGGGTAATGGTGCTGAAAGCATATCTGCATAGAGAAAACTAACAAATGCATGCACACACACTTTGCATCCATTTCAAATTAAGACACATTTAAAATACAAAAATACACCCATAGAGTCTCCTGGTAGCAGGTATTTATCATTGCTTTGAGTTTTGCAGATGAGCTGAATAAGCCAGGATTTGTGTGTTTGCCATTTATTCATTCAGTCCAGTGTGCTGCCTTTCCAGAAGACCAGACTCTTAGAAGTCAGCGCTTTCTTCCGCTCTAAAATTCTGGCCTTTCACCGTGCTTGGCCTCTTTATTGATAAGCAGGTTCTTCCATTCAGCAGAACATGGACTGCCATACAAAGACCAGAGAACATGGAGCGACCTTTGTGGTCACACATCATACTAGGGAAATAATTCCATTTTTCACAGCTTGCCTGTATAGAGATGCAGGGCTCACGCTGCTGACGTATTGTGCCACATCAAGACTGCAGGAATGAGCACGGGGCACAAACATGCGGACAACTGTATCTTTTCTCTCTGCTTCCCTCTCACTGGTTTCTGTCTCCTGCCCTCCCTCTGGGCTGCAGAAATAGGGGTCTCTTACTGTGCAACACGGGTGCTGTCAGGGATTCATCCTCACATAGCAGAGTGAGACCCGTCTCTCAGGACCGTGTGTGTGTGTGTGCCCGTGTGTGTGTGTCTGTGTGAGTATGTACATGCAGCATGAAGAAGTTTTTGCCCAGCTCAGTAGCCCAAAGAAAAGGCACACAAAATATCTTGTCCACACCTTCCCCCAGACAGCCTGTCCATGAAGTGCTTTTCTGTGTTAGAATCTGGGACACGTGTGTTTGTGTATATATGTGTGTGCGTGTGTGTGTGTGTGTGTGTGTGTGTGTGTGTGTGTGTGTGTGTGTGTGTGTGTGTCGGGTATGTAAGCTTGCCCCCTGCAGACTTTGCTATGCTACCGACAGTGAGTCGACGGGAACATGGCTGAGTGCCTGTCTCAGTTATGATAGCCGAGGCTGATAAAAAGTCCATCTGCATGAACAGCCTCTCCGTCCACTTAGGACATACAAACATATTCACATCTGTTGACAGTTTTTATACAATCCGTACAATGCTCTATGTGTACCAGAAATTCCAAAGATATAAAAACACATATTCAAGGCGCATGGATTAAAACAAAAACCCCTCAAATATGTCGACAAACAAGCAATTTGTATCAGCTAATATTTCTCCCAGACCTGCAATCGTGATGTTTTCTTTTAATTCTATGCACTTGACTGACATGTTTAAAAGAAGTGGGATTATCACATATTTTACCCTGCACATTTGGAAAGGCCTTAGGTATTGCACTATTTTTGTTCTGGAAAATCTTCTGCTGATGAGAACATCAAAATAGGAGGGGAGAAAGCATGCAGACCTTTGGGGGTGCTCAGCTCCTCAAGAAATTGTGACATGAAGAGTTCCTGTCCAATCCACTCATCCAATAACTTAACCACTCACTTCATGAAAAAGAAACATTTTCCTACATGTGATATTCTTATTAACAAGAGGCTAACAGAAATATGAAGTTACATACGTTTTACACCACAAAATAGTTTGTAAAGAGATGAAAGATGGAATATGATGTTTAAGCAAATCAATTCAATTCATAAAGGTATTATTATAATTATTATTATTATTATTAATGAATTGTTATTAGTATGTTATTTTGTTAGCAATTCAGCATAGGTAAGTCTACTCATTGTTGAGCCATATTTTTATGTCAACAACAATATAATAAAATATCAAAGTGAATGCAGGGCTTTTAAATGTATCAATGCATCTCAACACTGTATATAATAACCACTTTTACTAAAGTTAATTATCTGGATATTTTTCTCACTAAATAAATCACTTTTCTGTGAAGTAAAATAGCCTACAACTGAATTTTTTTGTCACCAAAAATAACCTTTAGAATCCTTCACATCTGGGTTTCTCTGCCATTTATTAAGTAAGGAAGGGAAAGACTTTCTTCTGCACCCTGACAGGAAATTCTCATTTCTAATGTAGTGTTTCACAACCTATTACCTGTGATATAGTGGTCTTAATATAATATGGTCAACTACCTCACCTACTGTCCTAAGATTCATGCAGCTCTAAGTTCTCCTCGTAAAAATTAAACACAATGCTAAGTTATCACACGGCACAACTCAGGAAGGCCAAATTTCTTTTGGTGGGGCTACAGAGTGTTTAACTTATTGTAATACATGTTTACACATTTAGATGGATTGCAGCTCTACAAACAACTTCAGACACTCACTGTTCACTGTTGCTTTCCCGTCTTTGTCTGTGCAGACCTGTTGGTTTAATCCTGACTTTTGGATTAAACAGATCTAGCGATAGAGGGGGGTGTTTTCTTAAGGTATGAAGTATGGCATTAGAAAAGGATTATATTTAACTTCAAATATAGTTGATTATTACTACACATAATTCAAAGTGATAGCTAAAATATAAAATTAAGATATTTGCAAAATGTCTGTCACATTCAAAAAATGGTGGGGCTCATTCCCCTGTTATTATTTTATGGATGCTGAGATGATATCTAGAGGCTATCTGAAGCACCCCTAAAAAGGTTCTGAATTTGCCTGTGGGAGAAAGATATGAGTGAAAACCAGTTTACTAATGGGGTATATTACATTGCCTGGATATGTTTTTTTCCTAATCTTTACATGATGATTTGATTGTTTATTTGGATCCCTTACCCTCAGCATTAGCTTGTTACTATTCTTCCTGTGATCCGCAGTTTACATTTGGACAATACAATTTGCACATTCACATCATAAATCACAATACACAAACCTTAAAGAACATAAATCACATATCCAGTAACTAAAATAACAATTTACACAAATGAATTGACACAAACTCAAAGAAAACTGATATCTAAGTCTGATAAATGCTGATATTTTAAAACGTATTTGCAAACAACTCACCGTTGATGCAAATAATTTGTTTCCGTACATGGTATCTGCTCCTCGGGCTGTGACCCAAATGTGATTCAAGAGTACTGCTTAAACACAGATTCTAACTTGTAGCAGGATAGAAGATAAAGATAGTGGTTCCCTTGTAAATGTCAGAAAAAAACCTTTTACAGGCTCCAACCTGAGTATTGCTTTTAAAAAGTGAAGAGAAATGGTCAGTTTTCAAATCACTGCTTACATGATGCAAATTTCTCCAAAACTGACTCTTAGTCCACAAAGATTTAAAGCATGAGTCAGGAAGTACTTATATTTTTAGTATTTAAAGTGAACGATCGATCGTTAATTTGCGCAGATCGGACAAATTCAACCTGACACAAATCAGGTTGTATCTCCTATGTTCTGAGCTTTGAATGCCTAACCAACCACTCCTACAAACATAAACCTTCCAGATAACATTTACATTTCCTCAAAACCTATTTTTTCTTTTTAAACTAGCAGTGTAAAGTCCTTGGCATGACTTAATATATTAGCTAAATGTACACACACATACACACACAGACACGCATACACGGAAATGATCAAGTATCTCTCTTCCTTCTTAATGAGAAAAAGCATATCTGCTGTTAGATTTGGTAATTATTAATTATCAGAGCGTACACTGCCTCAGAGTTCTTAGGAGGGTGATGGGGCCGTGGCGATAAAATGCAGTGCCACACTAATAGTGCCATCAGCAAGCACGATGCTTCAAAGGTGCTGGGAGTGGCAGCCATTACACTTTGACGCTCCGCTGAGGAGGCCACGCTGCAACCATAATTGTTTCTAGATCAAGAAGGCCCTAATTAATTTTCCTGTCTTGAAGTTCTACGCCGGAAAATAATGTCCTGCTAGTAAAGAGTAGAAAGTGAAAGGTTGTGTGTAAGTTAGCCTGGGTGTAAAATGAGTATGTGTGTGTCGGCTGTAGTTACCCTCAGAGCGTCTGAGTTAAAAGAAAAGCAAAAACAAAACGCTTGAAGAAATGTTAAGATAGTGCAGTCTATCTGCAACAAGGGCCAAGGTGGTGTGTGTGTGTGCCTTTGTGCATGTGTGTGTGTCTTAACGCCTTCCCATTGTGACTGAATTGAAATACCATAACAGCGACAGTTTGTCCGACTGCTTCGCTACATTTAATAGTTCTACTGCGGAGGCATTTAATGCAAGGGGCCCTGGCTTTTTAAAAACTATTTAAAAGAACGCACACAAATCACAGTGTGCAGAAAATGACTGTCTTAATGAAAACACAGTTCCCTCAACCCTGCCCGGCGGGGAGGCCGGGACCTGCAGCAGGACTTGGGAATGCGGGGACCACAGGGTGCAGAATAATGATCATGGAACCTGGACTGCAGAGTGCACGCTTGTTATGCTAAAAGGCAGGACTGCCAAAGGCTGGAATGGGTCTGCAGAAACATACATACTAAACATCGGGAGGGGACAGCTGTTCCTTAATAACCTCGAGTAAATGGTGCCTGAGGTAATTAAGGTGCCCTGGAGGAACAAAGGAAAAAGACAGACACTAAACTAAGCTTAGATTTTAGAAAGTTGCTTTAAAGAAAGTTAGGAGATTAGATGAAAACTAATGGCTAAATGTTAATCAATACACATCAAGACTCCGCCAAATAGCTTCTCTTCTATTCCAATAGAATCCAGAGCATGTTTTTCTTGAAGTAAGTAACAGTTACTTCTTCATTTACTTTTTCACATATCCTGTCTGGAAACCTGTTGCAGTAATGTCATTAATGATTGATAAAAGATGGCGAGCAGAAGTAGCTTGATTTTTGTCTCTTAAATTAAAGAGTGCCAGGATATTGTAACAACAGCCTAACAATAAACCTTAACCAAGTAAATTCTGATGCTTTATCTAAGCAATAAAATTTGCAGTTTGAAAATATAATAAAATCCATTACCTGGACTAGAGAGTTGGTCAGTAATACATACTACTCTCAAACTACTACGATCAAAATTACACCATTTACTATTTTTTAAACTGTATTGCAACCCTTTATGGATGTAATATTACTGTCATTGTCAAATGGCCCTGCTAACTAAAAACCCAAGCTGAGCTAACATTAGTAGCTTTTTGCTCTAGTTGCCCCTCCTTACAAGTACTGATAAAGAAAACCCCTTATTTTGCGTTTTAACTCATTTCAGCTTTCTTCACTTTAGACTCAAAAAACGTAACAATTTTAAGATTTGAAAACACTAATAGTTGACATTTTGCTAGCCAGGCTGAACACTACTCTCATCGCTAGCACCACAGTGTTGTTATTTCCTGTTGTAACAGTATAACAGTAAACTGGTGGCAACCCATTATGTATTTTACTGCTGTTTTATGAGGGAGAGACAACTATCCTCAACAATTTGGGTTGTTTAAAATTGCATCAAATCGATGCATTGACTGGCATTCTATCTGAGATCCAATATTTTTCAAACCACCCTTTTTTTTATTAATTAAAGTGGGGGATTTATTTGAAAAAGTATTATTTTCCACAAATAATCAGTATAGATTTACAACTGATGCTTGCTAGATTAACAATGATTGATATGATTACTTATGACCTCTTATACATAAGATATAAAAATGTAGCCTAACTATAAAGCTCTACAAATTAATATTCAGACTTAAACTCATGTGTCGCTTCTTAATATTTAACCTAAACATTAACTTGAATGTGATGCAGCACTTTAAAAATATCCATAATAAGACCTCAGAGTCTTATCTCGGTATATTTGTATGTGTGAGTGTACGTAAATGGATTTGTTTTAAAAGATCTTGACGATGAAAATAAACAAAGATTGCTGCCAACGATGTGCAATGATGAAGTTGATGATGATAGTGATAATGATGATGATGATGACAGATTTGATGATAAGACAACAGCTGTCACTGATGTTGACACTGATGACAGTGATGCTTCCGTCATGTGTGTGAGTGTACCTGACTTTTTTTCTTCATGCTCAGATTGGATTCCAGAGCAGAGAGGTGTGTTGCTAATCTTTTCAAGAATGTCAGGTGTGTGCGTCTGTGTGTGTGTATGACAGAGTGAGCGTTGATTACACCCTCCTCTCCAACGCCGAGAGCCGACATTTCTCAAGTGTGTGTGTAATTATAGTGAGCACACAGCCTCCTAAGCATCCTGTCAATCTAAATCAGAAGAAACACACACACACACTCTCACACACACACACACACACACACACACACACACACACACACACACACACACACACACATGCACATGAACATGTGCACATGAACATGTGCACACAAATACAAAAACCATTGTGTTCTGGGTGCATGCTTTCAAGTGTGTGCAATTAGCCTGCTTGCGTGTGTGTGTCTGTCTGATATCAGTCCTGCAATCCTCTGTCCTGTGTGAGAATTTGGCTCCAGAGATTGTGTACATGTCTGCACAGAGCCTGCTCCTCGCTCCTCCTCTTGCACAATGACAAGGTTTGGGTTTCAAACACGCACACACACACACTGACAGGTGCTAAATAGAGGCTATCTTGATTACGCTTTTAGCTTATAGCTCAATTATGGTCTAAATAAGTATCTAGGCCCAGGGCCAGAGCTGTCAAAATGTCCTGTTCCTGAGAATTCAGGTCAGAAAAATAGTCGGGAGGTGTGTTCACAAACTCAGCTGTCAAATAACGTTCATATAGTGGAGGATTCTGTAAACCCCGGGATTAGGTTCAATGACAACGTTTTTAAAAAGTTCTCAGTCAACCTGTTTAGGACGTGTGACATCTAAAGTACAGTTACAGTTAGGCAGAAAGAACCACTTTAGGTTTTAGGGAAAACCCGGTCAATGTTGTCACTTTAATATAACTTTCCTCTGAATAGTTCTTTAAAATAGTGCAATAACAAAAATAACTTGGAATGTCTTTCTTAACACTTGCAGGATTTGAAATGATGCTTTAAAACACATTCCATAGGTTAATGATTTTTTTTTTTTTCAAAATCTCTTTATTGGTTACACAGAGGATAAGAACACATACAGTTGGCATAAGAGTTGACATTGTTCTGTGGTCATTTTTTGTAACCCCATTTCTGCCTTCTCCCGCCCCACCTTATAAATCCCACCCCCACCCATAGCTTAATGAATATTTAAAATGAAACATAGATGAAAGCGTATCAGAGTCTTGTTTAGGGAGTGGTTTCACTGCTCTGTTGCTAGGAATTATGTTAAACTGTCATTGAGTTATATAAAGTATTATGTACCACTCAACAAGGCTGATGAGAAATCTTTTTGAAAAGCATGTGGCATTTCCCTGTTAATATAAACGATAAAAACAAAAGAAGAAGTGTAATTAATCTGGACACCTTGTCTTATAAGGTATATCTCTGTAAACCCGACTAATCCATAAGCTCTTGTTTATTTCCTCTGGCAGATACATCCTGTTACCCTTGTCTTCACACTGATTTTCATCCCATCTAATCTATGACGGCCATCATGTTAGTTTTAAACACACTGGACAGGAGTTCAAGTACCTACAAATGGTAAGTGTCTACTTCATCATGTCATACTATAGGCCTATATGCTGTGTTGAAACTATGTTAATTAGATGTTGGAACTGGCTAGCTAGCCTAGCAGCCTACTGTTACGTCAAGCACGTCATTGCTCTGATTGGTCGAGCCTCCAGAGGCATTATGACATACGCCTGTTTAAAACTTGTTTTTGAAAATAAAAAATGAATTTCTGCAAAATGGTCCAGACATGTCAGACTACATATCCACTATTCCCAATTTTAAGCTCAAAAAGTGTTATCTACTGTGAAGAGATCCTTTCTTATGAAGTGATGAAAGAGGACAATAGCTGTTTCACTTGGTCAGTATTTGTTGTGCTCTACTTCTCTCCTGTAAAACAGATTCATGATGGAAACCCTGGCGGGGTTTTAAACAGAGAGATAGTGAGAAGAGGGTGTGGAGACAGATAGAGAGAGAGAGAGAGAGAGAGAGAGAGAGAGAGAGAGAGAGAGAGAGAGAGCGATGTGGTAAATTACATTGTCAATTCAAATCCTGCCACTAATGCATCTCATTGAGTCTGTGTCGCTGTCACCCTGGATGCTTAGTTATCTGTGTCAGCGCAGCCAGCAGATGAGTGTGGTCATAATAACAGGCCAGCGAAAAGCTGCGCAAAGTTTAGCTAGCCAACATGCTCTGAGCCAGGAACAGAGAGAGGAGAGACGGTGGAGATGAAGTGGACTAGCAAAAGATGAAAAATTCATCTCTTCTGTGTGTGTGTGTGGGTGTGAGTGTGTGTGTGTGTGTGTGTGTGTGTGTGTGTGTGTGTGTGTGTGTGTGTGTGTGTGTGTGTGTGTGTGTGTGCGTGTGCGAGTGTGTGTGTGTGTGTGTGTGTGTGTGTGTGTGTGTGTGTGTGTGTGTGTGCCTGTAGAGCTGAGCTATATCAGTTTAATTACAGCTAGCGCCCCGGCCTCTGTTCCGACACGGCCTCTTTCCTGCGCGAATTAAAACATCTCTGTAACTTCCCACTCACCCACTACACACACATAATTGACTTGCACACACACAAAAATAGCAGTGAGACACACATGCACACTACCCTGTTGTAGTTGTCATTCCCTCTTCTTCCCCTCCTCTGCCCCCCCCCCTTTCCTCCTCCAGACCCTGTTCCTCGTCCACAAAACTATTTGAAAATCAATTATCTCAACAAACCAGCTGTAAGGAGTGGGTGCCAGCCACTTACTCCTGAAGTGAATAACTTATTTGAAATTCATTATTGTGTCGAGCGCAGTGACTGGGCCCTCCAAGGCTCTGCATTCCCCATTCCTGTCTCTCTCTGTCTCTCTTTCTTTACATAAACTAACTACTATGCTGCTCCAATCATTTTTTTCCCTTTTCTTCTGGTTTACCTCCCTTCCTCCTGTCATGCAATTTTAACCAGCTGAGCGTCACGGACAAGAGCACATACAGCTTTACATACACACTCATAGGTCTCTTGATTGGTTCACCTCATTTATTTATCACATGCCTATCATGGGACGCACAGAGATGTTTCCTCTCCTGCCTACGTCAGGGGCATGAATATGGAATTTGGACCAAAAATAGATTTGATGTGAAGGGGTGCCAGTTTCTATCAATACATATTAAACATGTCTACTTTTACTGATCAACTTCATTAACTAGTTAATAATAATAAAAATATAACGGCCCTTATGGTCTATAAGGCCACCTCAAATTGCGTTTTTTTTTTTTTTAAATCTGCCGTCATTTGATAGGATTTGTCTATACTTCTAATAGTGATGTAACCAATCAATGGTGTTGAAAAATTAAGCCAATGTGTAAGTCCAAAAATGTAGTTCCTTGAATGCTCACCCGAGGCTGGATGCAGAAGCCGAAGAATCCCATTAGGTCCCATTTTAAAATGCCCATTTTTACAGCAAAAATAAGCATGTTTACAGCCTGGTGTAAAATATAGAATGTGCTGATGGCCTTTTGGTTGTGCCCCATGTATGTAGGCAAGTCCTACATAAGGCTGCTTTCCCATGTTATTCCCCACTCTCTCTCCCGAATTCCTACTCTTTCCACTGTCCAACTCAATAAAGGCAAAGCCCAAAACTGAATCTTAAAAAAAGAAGTTATGCATACATTTGCATATTAAGGGACGCAGTTAAGTTGGCTGACAGGTAGGTGCATTGTAGCTCTTTGTCTGGTGTCTTAAAGCCTGCCTCAACTCCACCTCTTTGTTCTATATTGATCATTTTTAAGATGGCCACTGGCATCAACCAATGGGTGACGTCACTGAGATTACATCCATGTTTTATACAGTATATGGTTGTAATTCAGGAAATATCATACTCACAGTGCTCAAGATCTATTATAATTCATGCTTTAGGTTAACACAATAGTTTGACCTTAATAATGCCCAAGTGAACAAAAATAGACCATTAAAGAAACGGTTTTCTGAGGTTTCGATAGAAAAACTTGATCGACCTCCACAATCCAACTCAAGGGAACTTGGATGTTTATGGGAATTCAAGAATGGAGAAATGGGATGCATATTATGTATATTTATGATATTGATTTGTATGTATTGTAAAAGAAAATATTTTGATGTTCACTGATAGTCAGGGCATTTTTGCTCAACATTAGAATAACATTTTGTAAATCCTGTAAATTAAGCATTTAATACATCAATCTTTAATCGTATAGTGCCAGTTCATAACAAATGTAGCATTATGGGCAAACAAAGCCACCCTCCTAGTTTGATTCAAGGGAAATAAATAGTTATAATGCATATAATAATGCAATGTAAGGCAATGCTGTAATAGTTTTGCAGGGTTAAATTTCTGGTAGGCTAATGGTCGAATAGTGGCTCTATTTTTAAAATCAGACTTTTTATGAAAATGAAAAATTGTTAATTCCCTTTCTCTCATGGTGAAAAGTCCCTTCTGCCAGGTTCCAAAATCTTCAAACTCACATTCAAGCACAATGTTAAGGAAGAAGAAGCTCAACAGTGTCATGGGTGTGATATGTAGTTGTTTATGTCACACTGCTAATACTGCATCTACAGCTAGTAATGCCTATTCTATTTTCCACATCTATTGCAGATCATAAGTACCTCTGGGCCACAAACAAACATGCCAGAAAGTATGTAACAGAGAAGAGAAGTTACAGTAAAAGTTACAGTAAAACTAGATCACATAATAATTTGATTTTGAGTATGTTTGGATAAAAGCGTCTGCTAAGTGAATTGTAGAATTGTGTGAACAAAGTTTCGAAAGTTTTGAAATTTCAAGGAACCTTTTTAAAAAAGATATTAGGAGAAGAAACCCTGACACAATCACAGACACACACAGACCCCCTCACACACACACACACACACACACACACACACACACACACACACACACACACACACACATACACACACACACATACTGTTGGTGTTTCAAGGACATTAGTGTGGCATGTTGAAAGACACCAACATGGAATCAATGTGAAAGTGAGTTGATGCAGTGTCACTACTGCTTTTAACCTCTCTTTCTCTTTTTCTCTGTTTATTCCCCACGTCTCGTTCTCGCTCTTATCCCTCTCTCCTCTTTTCTCTGTCTGTTCCTCCCTCGCCCACTGTGTGTGACTCTCCTCACCACATATATCTCTCTTGGTAAAGAGAGAGAGAGTAAATGAGTGTGACAGGGCTGTCATGTATGTTCCAGCAGAGGACTGCGAGGGCCGGTGCAGAGACAGGAGGTGTCATATCCTTACATCTCTCTCTGTTTCTGCCACCAGCTGGACTCTCCTTCTTTCTCCTTTTCTGTCACACTCTATCTCTCTCCCATCCTCTTCCCCCCCTCTGTGTGTCTCCTCCTTTCCTGTGTTACGTTTCCACTGTCGCCCTTCTCAGTTCTTTCCCTCTCTGCAGATTTCATGTGATCTTTTTTTTTTAGATAGATGGGACCATGTCCACACTTAGTCAGCTATATTTGAAAAGGGTCTCTCTGTTTGAAAACACAGCATTTTAGGTAATTTTGGTGAATTATAATTAGAGGAGAGTTATTATGCCTCCGTATTTTTCCTGTAACTCTAAACTTCCATAAAGTCTGGCTTAAAAAATGTCTCTTGTTTTATGGAATTAAAAAGATTCTCATTCCAAAAGTAAGGTGAGCCAAAATTGGGAAAAAGTCAGTTGTTGTTTTCTTTGCAGCGTTGGTGTTGTCTATGTCTAAAGCCACTGGTTAGTAGTTCAGCATCTTCAGCACTCAACCAGTGTCCTTCTGATGGGCCACAGAACTTATTTGAGGTCATTTGAGTTTTTGTAGAGTGTAAAACAAAGGGGTGCTTGCGGTCGTGATTCAGCAAGGCCTAAACATGATCAATTACAGTGCCTGTGTAGACAGTTGCATTGATTAAAAAAGGAACATATCTGTCCCATTAGATGCACAAGATGAACAGCTGTAATGTGTGGCTGAAACACACCCTGTATTGACAGCCTGCACAATAACTGTGACTTTCTCTCTTTACTCTTTCACTGCTTTTGCACAATATTATAAAACAATGCTTTAGAAATGAAGGAAGGCCCTCATTGAGATTGTATGACCTATAACCCCTCATATCATCATCTCCCTCTCTCTCTCCTGTACTCATCCTATTGTGGGACTTCAATTTATTTTCCTTTAACTTTTCACCACAGTAACTCCCATCTGTGGATCTGTTTTTACATGCATGCGCACACTCACAGGTAGTGTTAGTATATGCATGCAGGCACTTTTGTTTTACACATGGATTAACAAACCTACTGCACATGTGTGGTTACGTGTATGTGTGACCCCAAGCCTGCGGGCAACGTAGCGGTGGGGAAATCAGTCAGCTGAGCCATCGGGGTAAAAATGGGGTCAAATTGGCCTTTTCAAGTGGCCTTAATCTTCAAATGATTCCCTAAAAACACACCTGCCACACCACTATGCTAATATACTCTGAAACATGTAGCAAATTGTTTATTTTAAGGACAAGACATGCGCTAAATGCTTGTATGTGCATGTTCTGTATAAGTATGTTGCAGTGTCAGTATTTGGGTTTGTATTCAGCTCTTTTTTGTAAGGGATTTCTGCGATCACATGCCCCTTTCTTGCTCGCAAGTAGTGGAGTTGAATGTGGTTTGTTTGCATTGGGAGTGAGTCAGGGATATCTGCGATCAATGCCAAAACCATTACGGGACAAGCTCTGAGTAGAGCAGCCCCATTTTAGCAATTTGGCAGTGGCCGAGGCCCGCGTATGGAATTATTTGATCAATAGTCTTGTAGCTTGATAGAGAGGAGTAAATTATATGATCAATGTTGTGTACAATGTCACTACCTGTTCACTTTGGACGAGAGTGTCTGTTTGTGTGCATGATTCCTTGTGTTTGTGAGCAGACATACCGGCACATGTGTATGTGCAGATATGTAGTCCCTGGATGCTTTTGTGCATATACATTGTTGTTGCACCATTTACTTCCCTGCTTTCCTTGGAATAAAGGGCTTGTTTCCTCGGGCTCTTTGTATATTTTTGTGTTTCTCTCAGCACACAATACGCTCTGTTTTGAGAGTGGAAGCAGACAGGGATATCAAATGGCAGACATGAAAATAGAATGAATGGGGAGCAGGGTAGACGAGCTAAATTATTTATTCGTATCCTAGTGCCTGTGAACACACTGCACACTGAGCCAACTTCTTTGCTTTTCACCTCCAATAACACACTCTTATCACCTCTCATATTCAGATATGTATAATACAGGATCAGACACACTCACAATGCTGCATTTAAGTGTAGATCCTCACATACAAAAGAGCATTCCTGTTTTGTTTGCAGAAACGTCTTCTCAAAGGAATTCCCGAGCTGAAGTGCCTCAAGTATACAAGGTGACTTCTAATACACACTCGCACACCTCTCCTCTATTCTGAGTCCACGTCTGTCTCTGTGGATGAGATCACTACCCTCTCTGTCACTCTCAAACACCGCCTGCGTGCGTCGAAGCCTGAGCATGAGTGGCGTACATCGGGGCGAAGCGATACCTCTCCTCATTGTGGGTTCATGGTCGCGTACGTGTCGTGGGACTCGCCGAGAGACACAGAGAGACAGCCTGATAGCCTGGCAGGGAGGCCTCGCTTTGAGCCTGATTTGTTTTTGTTTTTTTCTACCTCTCTCTCCCTCTCCTGTCACATGGTAAAAGTTGAGCCGTCGGGGGAACGATAAGCAAGCGACACAAGGAGGAGAGAGAGGGGTGGGTGGATGGATGGATGGATGGAGGTAGGGACACAGGAAGGGGGAGGGTGACACAAAGGAGAGCCTGTCACACTCACTTAGATGCTGAAATATTAAAGTGAGCAGTCAGGTTGTAATTTTCCTGAGAAAGCCAAGGGAAGAGGGGGGATAAGTGAAGCGAGAGAAGGAGGGAGGCGGGGGGACAAGTGATAGAGACGCGGAGAGAGGAAAGGTATCACCGCTGATCTCTCTTTCCTCTCTTCTTAGAAGAGACACAGGCACACTTTTAATACCACTACTTTAATTAGCTTGGCTTTATACGGTCTGTCTCTCTCTACTTCTTCGCTCCATGAGACGTGAATAATTCATCAGGAATGGTGTACCGCTGCCTGGCAAAGACAGCAGGCCCAATGATCTGCAATGTATCTGCGGAGAGAAGACAGAGAGAGGTCAAAATACAAGGTACAATATCTGTAGCCTTCTTTCACAGACAGCAGACTTTTTTATTCTCTAATTTTTTCTTCCCATCGAATAGATGATTTTGTACTGTTATCTCTATGGACACATAGGTTAATTAGATCATTTATATCATGTGAAACAATAAAACTGTCCTACATGTGCCAAAGGTCAGTACTATATGTCAAACAGCAAAACCAAGGAACAGACAGTGGTAGAGTCGTCGTCTCCCAACCGGAAGGTTGAGGGTTCGATCCCCAGCTCCTGCAGCAACTTGTCCGATGTGTCCTTGGGCAAGACACTTAACCCCGAATTACTCCCGCTGCTTCGTCGGTGGCGTATGAATGCGTATGAATGGGATTAGTTACATCTGATGGTCTCCCTACATAGCAACCACTGCCATTTCAACCAGGAGAGACTTAATTGAGAATGAACAATTATTTATTAACAATGAAATGTGCGACAATTTTAGAATGAAATGTGCAAAGTCTTTGGGGGGCTAGACTCCATCGTGACGACTTCATGTACTCGGAGGGGTCATGAGGCCGACGCCGGATAGGATACCCCCCTATGGAGTCTAGACACTGGTGGTGGTGAAGAGGAATGGAGGCTGTGATGAGGAGTGAGATTCGCCTGAATCTGGACTCTGCTGAGCTGGATGGAGGTGACTGGGGCGGAGGAGGGTTGCAGCGGTTGCACTGAAACAACAGAATGGCTGTGGGAGAGAGAAGCTGTTTTACGCATTTGACACAGCAGGGTGATTGGTTGAGAAAGGTTGAGGCAGAGTCTGGTTAGTTAATTACTTAATTGATACAGTGTTCAGCTGATCACCAGAGTAGGAGATAGAGGGAGTAGTAGGGGGAGTGGTTTGAAGTTAAGTGAGGAGGTGAATGAATGAGTGCACGAACACCAGTCTTCCTGTCTGAACTTACGCTGAGCTCCATCAGTGTGTGAATGGGTGTGAATGGGGAATGTGTGACATGCGGTGTAAAAGCGCTTTGAGTAGTCAGAAGACTAGAATAGCACTATATAAGCTCAAGTCCATTTACCATTTGCCATTACTTCAGTCACAAAATTATACTTCACTTCACACCCAGCTTCAAATCATATACACAGTAAACATCAGAAAACTATATCTTCTGAAGCTTCCAAGGAATACAATGTGTGAGAGTATGTGTGTCTTTTGTTCATATAACTATAAATATTTACACGTCTTATGGTGCAGGTTTGCCTTGCATGCATGTGCTCCTTTTAGTAAATTACCCCAGTGTATGAGTTTGTGTGTGTCTCTTGAAATATTTTAGGGTCTGTACTATTATTGCTGTGTGTGCCAGTGTGGAAGCACGTCAGACTCTGCTTAGCTCACATATAGGTTGAAGATGATATGTCAGGACACAGGTGGGTGGGATTTGGGTGGAAAAGATGAGATGAAGGTAGAAACAGCAAAGTAGTTTTCTCACTTTCACATTGATTCCATGTTGGTGTCTTTCAACATGCCACACTAATGTCCTTGAAACACCAACAGTATGTGTATGTGTGTATGTGTATGTGTATGTGTGTGTGTGTGTGTGTGTGTGTGTGTGTGTGTGCGTGTGTGTGTGTGTGTGTGTGTGTGTGTGTGTGTGTGTGTGTGTGTGTGCTTGTGTGCATTTGTGCGTGTGTGTGTGTGTGTGTGTGTGTGTGTGTGTGTGTGTGTGTGTGTGTGTGTTTGTGTGTTTGACTGTGCGTGCATTTGTTATGACAGCTTATCAACATGAACCCCAACTCCTAGAATCCCTTGTGTCTCAGTCTCCACAGCTCAGCAGCATCACTGTCTGGATATGTCTGCTCAGTGACTGAGGGGGCCACTGTGTGCTCATTGGCCCAGACAAGGTGAGGGTTTCTGAGCCAGACTAAGGTGGGCTGTCCCCTGTGTCAGCTCTGGAACTTTCAATGTCACTTCTTCATGGAACAAACACACATACTAAAACACACACACGCACAGAATAACATAAGCACTGCTATGCTTCCTGTCATCTCTCAGAGTCCGCAGAAGTTTTTAATGAGTTGGGAATAAATAGAAATCCCCTCCTCCCCCGTCTCTGTTGCTCTCTGTCCATCTTTGTCTTTGTCTCCCCTTTGTGTGACTTGTCTCCATTCCAATCATCACTCGCTTCAACGATTGCTGAGTCACGTCTGAAATAGAATCGACATGGCAGCCTGAGTCAGCCAGGACAGCAAGCCGAGCGCAGATTAGTCATCCCGGCGAGGTGCTTTTGTCCTGGGATGATGACAGATTCATGAAATGAGAGGGAGAGTGATGCACCAGGGGTGTCTGTCTGTCTCAGCTGGGAATTACAGATACTTCTAAGCGTGTATGTGTGTGTGTCCAGCTCTATAAAAAGACATGACTCCACAACTCAATTTTGAAAAACAAAGACTCATTTACTTTGTTATCTCCTGCTTTTCAGAGTGAGCTGGACAGATCAAAACTACAAGAAGTGAGTTTGTCAAACATAGTAAAGTAAAAAAAAACACACACAAAAAAGCACAAAACGAGCACAGATTATTCTCTTGTCCTGATTTCTTTGCATGTGTATTCTATATTTCCTGTCCTGCTGGCTACAAGCAGAACAACAACTTCCCTCTCACAGTTGTGGAAGCTGTTTTGGAGCTTCCCAATCAAACATGATCCGCTGCCACTAATCTTGTTTGTGACTAGATCGGTCACCGTAATCCTTTCCACCACAAATAGGCTTTCACAGCACACAGTGAAATCCACCCCGACCAGGTTGAGATGCGCTCTCATGGTATCACCCGCTGAAAGTCTGCCAACAAGAGATGCTTCCTTTATCTGAGTCCATGTAACTTTGTCAAAGAAACAGGCTCGCAGAATCACCCCATGTGTCTTATCAACTGTTATCCTTCATTATTACACATTTGAAACTTCATGTTTGTTTGCTGTCACAATGTTTACTGTGTTACAGGCTGCAAAAACAAGACTTCATCCCCCAGGGGAACGGCAAATATGATGCTTGCATGGTCATGATTTGTTATTTCAAAGTAATACCCAAATAGCATTACACAAATGTTTGTCATGTAATCAACCCCATTTGTTATTAAGTGCCATTTTTATGAAGGCTTTTTGTTCCCAATAAGTTAATTGATATGAAAATCAACAACCGAAAGATTGGAAGAGGCCTACTTTATCAGTTTTTTTGGTTTGTTTTTCAACATCACATTTTTCATTTCATGATAAGGGCATGAGTTGAAAACACTTTTGTTGTTTTTGTTTTCAGGAATTTTTATATTTTAAAGGTATTTTATAGGGACCTGTGGGTAAGAGTTTCAAAAAACTGAAAACTACAAATGGTGCTTGTTTTCTTTTTTTTTTTTTTCAGGCTCATTCAGATTTGCATTCCCAACTTTTACTTTGTGTGGAGGCATTTTACATTTATTTAGACCATTATGTGTAAAAATCTAACCTAACAGTGATATTTTCTTTTAATATTCAACTTAATATTTGATCATTACTTATTTATCTCATAAGTCCTGAAGAAAAATGTCATTACAGCACAGATATAACACTTACATGTTCTCATCAGATGAGTGAAATGTAACTTTGACATTACTCGAAAGACAATCGCATTAGTTCTCCCTCTTGTTAATGTACAGTAGATGTGACAACATGTTTATGTGAATGAATAGCTTCTAAAGCTGCTTGTTGGACAGTTTTCCATGGAAACAGATGGCCTCAGCAGTGTTGTGTTGACAATAGAAATGTCCTGACTGATTTAGAGACTTTGGAGTGAGCGGCCATGTTTTGATGACACACACACGCACACAACCTTGTCCCCTTCTAACCTGGACATAGGAGGTGTTTGCGAGAGTGACTGATTAAATCAACTTTCATTTCTAATTCTCCTCAGACCCCTGAGGTTATCCTGCACCATCAGGGCTGAAGGGGGGCTGGCCAGAAGGGGGGAGAGGGGGTGAGTGACAAAACAAGAGAAAGAGTGAACTGCTTAAACTGGAGGCTTGTAGGAGACAAAAGATACATGCAAAGTATCAAACACAAAGCATGATGGAGGATCTTTAAGTCATAACACAGGTCTTCTTTAATTTCCTTGTCATTGCATTCTATTCTCTCCCACAATCCTCTGATAACAGGTCACACAGCTCATGTCTGTGTTCCTTTGGATGTGGCTTTAGAGAAGAAAACCAGCTGTGTGTGGGTGCAGAATTATAAATTTAAGTATATACATAAACCTTGGTCTGTTGTCAGTCTGTGCTGCTCTGCGTACAGCCAGGCGTCTTCTTAAAAGCCTCAGCATTAAGATCGCTTCAGTCCCACGGACACACGGGTCAGCTAAAACTATTGAAATGCCAAGACAATTTGGTGGATCCAGGCTGTTTTACAATGTAGGTAAGATTAAGGTCACTAAAAGCAAACAGAACTGTTTTCACAACAGGAACCTCTGTTGAAGCTGGTTGAGTGGGATGCCAATCAAAGCACAGGTATATGCCAGGTTATTTTCAGGCAGTGCATTTACAGCACTGCCATAGCTCTACAGTGGAGTTGTTACAGCTAGCTTTGCATTTACATAAGCAACAGAGAGTTGCTTATGTAAATACAATCAAACAGACTGAAAATACTTCAAAACATGACTAAGATTGTCTCCACACATTTAGAGCACATAAAATGTTTTTATCCTTATTGATTAGGAGATATTGCAGCACTACAAGATTTCGATTCATCTTTTTTTTTTAGGACTCTTAGCAAAAAGAGCAGGTCTAGACCTTCCTCCTTGTTATATTATCATATTACTGATAGCCAACAAGCTTTTATAACAAGCTGCCACATTCATAATGTTTTGTTGTTGTTGTTGTTGTTGTTGTTGTTGTTGTTGTTGTTGTTGTTGTTGTTGTTTTAACTCTTAGCAGGTTTAGTAGTTTTCCATGGGTGCATGATAATAACTTTTAAAAATGTTTTTCAAAGACGTTTGTGTAAGTGGAGTATTTCCAATATAGAGGCTCTAAGAAATGCAGAACTTAGCAGAACTAAGTTGTTTAAGGTAGACCCAACTATTTATTTTGACTAAATTCTTATGGTTTGGAAAAATATGCAGAGACTGGGTTGGTTATGGTTGTGTGTGCATATTTGTACATTATAGATAGACTGTTGGTCTTGGCAGAGGTCTGCACTCTCTGAGTTCCTTTAAGAGGATTCAGAAAGGAATGATTGACAAAATTACGCAATTGGAAGCAGATTGGTAAAAGAACAGAACCATGCTAATACCTTGACCGAACTGTCATCTTAAATGCATATTTAACGGAAGTAAATTTACTTTAAAACCTATAAATTATAGTGTGAGTCTTGATAATATAGACATCAATTAAAGATGACATCTAAGTGGATTTACAGTCAGTGCGCATATTGTGCACTCATGACTACATAGGGTCCTTGGTCTTAAGTGCATTCATAAATGGTCACCAACAGGATTTCCTACACAATCATAGCAATAAAAATGTGTATTTATAACAGCCTTCAGAATGTCATTCAAACTACTTCAGTGCATGGAGATAGGAGAATTAAATGTTCTGAACTTGTACATAAATGTAGACTAGTCAAACTGAGGCTCAAAAAGGCAAGAGGGAGTTGAGTTTTTGAAAAAGACCAGAATTGGTCAGTCTCGTACCCTTCTCCCTCAACTATCCTGCTGTAGTCCTTTTCTCCTTCCCCTTCCTCCCCTCTGTCCTCCTCCTCCTTTCATTGAGGGGCTGGTGAAATATCAGTATTGTTTACGCAGAAGATTAGGGCAGAATTGGGCAGAAGGCGGTTGTTCTGTGTCGATGGAGATAAGATAGGGTGTGTGTGTATGTGTGTGTGTGTGTGTGTGTGTGTATGTGTGTGTGTGTGTGTGTGTGTGTGTGTGTGTGTGTGTGTGTGTGTGTATGTGTGTGTGTGTGTGTGTGTGTGTGTGTGTATGTGTGTGTGTGTGTGTGTGTGTGTGTGTGTGTGTGTGTGTGTGTGTGTGTGTGTGTGTGTGTGTGTGTGTGTGTGTGTGTGTGTGTGTGTGTGTGTGTGTGTGTGTGTGTGTGTGTGTGTGTGCGTGTGTGTGTGAGACGTACTACCCTGTCTTATCTTGGCAGCAGACGTAGCAGCCATATGAAGTTGTTCATTGTAATTACCCGTGGCACGAGTAGATTTCATAGGGAGATTTAGGGGAGAGTGTTTCAAAATAAAAGCATGGGAGGGAAAAAAAAGAGAGAAAAATTAAATATGAGGAGGCGAGAAAGGGTATGGACAGTTGTTTAATGCACGTACGCCATTATACAGAGAACCACGCACCTCACTTTCTTTTCCGCTGTCTGAAAATCACTCTGAGTATTTTAGCGCTCTCATCTGTGATATCTCAATGCTGCCATATCTTAATGACCTTTTGTAAGTCTTACATCTTAGCCACTGTTCTAATAATCAGCGTCTCATGACTCATGCCCATCTTTCCTCTGTTATTCAATCAGTGATCTTTCTCTCGCTACCAATCTTTTGCTCTCCACTGTAATTATCCCTCTGGATGAGAATGTCAGGTGCAGGCGGACAGATATTTATCTGCAAATGGTAACTCAATCTACAATCTGCTAAAAGTTGTTCATATTTTCAGGGTGTTTTTAAAAGTTTCCCATTCTTTACCTGCATACAAAGATAGGATTTCATGAAAAACCTTTGGCAGTATACCTGCTGAGGTTAGCCCCATCCTTAATGTATTTTCTTTGACTAGAACTCTAGTGTACTCTAGTACCGTGGTTCCCAACCTTTTTTCTCACTACTTGTATCTAAGAAAAGCTGAGCCCCGACAGAAAGCGAGTAAAAAACATTGTAAACTAAACTCGGAGCCTTACTTGCAGTGGATACAGTATGTGGAATTAGTTTTTTTCTGTTTAATTGTAAAACATCATTATGTGTGACTTCACATGTGTATCAAGATAAGACATTTTATTTAGCATGTTATACGTGTCTTATTAATTTACTGTAATGCTCTGTTCTTGTCCTATGAACTGTGGAGGCAGAAAGACATTATTAGAAAGACAGGACATTGTATAGAGTTGGAAATCAGGGAGGGGGGAGGGGGGCTGACATGAGGGGTGCTTCAGGTCAGATTCAAGCCCTGGATGCGCACATCAAGGACTATACAACATATGCATGTATAACTTTACAATAGAATATCAAAAAAATCTTCCCAAGCTGTAGTGATATATTGTTTCTTATACAGCTTGGGAAGAAACATAGTACACAGATAAAACATTTTCATTTTGGGTTGCACGTGCTCTATAAAGGTCTTGAATCAAGTAATGGCAAAAGTGGATTTCATAAACACCACAGGAGTACCAGCATTAAACTGATCTGCTGTTGACCTTCAATGAATCCACTTGAATGAATCCACTAAAACATCTTGAAGGCCTCCTTCATTGAGAATGTTAAAGAAATAAATAAAGAGCATACATCCAGATATCACTCACTCTTTTCTTTGGGAAAAGCATGTGGAGAAAAATACTTAAAATAAGAGCTTTTATTTTGCTCAAGAGAAGGTTTGTAGGTAGAGGTGCGGCTTTTACTCAAAGTACTTAAAGGATACATGATATACTGTATTTCATGGAAAATGCCTTGAATGGTTGAATATAGAAAATGTGTTAATCTGTTAGCTTGCCTTATCAGAGCCCTTATCTTCACAGTGTCAACAATGTCTATGAACACAACCCCCCATACTTCGAAGCTTGATCCAAAGGCAACTTCGAATTTACCATGACCTGGATGACTGAGAACCTACACAGACAACACCCCTGTTACGACACCCTTCACAGCACTTCACCATGAAGATCTCAGTAGCTCTGCTAGATGCAGATGTCATAGCTTTAATTTCACCATAGCATAAACACGGTTCCTGAAACTACAGCCCTGTTTGTCAAAACTTCACACAACGACAAAAAAAATACAAAATATCTTACATCTCTTTCAAAAGCCGGCGCTACATTCAAAACTTTAAAAAGGGTACTTTTGCTACAAATTGTACACACAAACCCCAAATAATTGGAACGTTTTACCACCAACTACACACAGCTGTGGACATATGACAAGTTGTTAATTTGTTGTTCATTTTCATTATTACTAATTATTTATTGAAGTTCTTTTTATTTCTTAACATGTTCTAAGTAAAGATTTCAATCAATAAATACATAAAAACTCGACACACAAGGAGCAAAAAATCCTTCAAATGTGCATTCTCGGTTCAGGTGATTGCTAATTAAATGTTTCTTCACCTAAGGGTCTGTCAGTGAGCTGTGGAAGTTTTGTTTTAACGTTAAAAAGTTCACCGGTCATCTAACAACTGTCTGCTAACCACATTTCTTTGTTGTATTCCTATTTGGGAGAAATGAAAATGCTGTCATAACCAGTTCCATGTCAATTTGTTATTTTCACTGGTTAGCTACCCATAGCGAGCTACTTTCCCAACTTGCATGTGGCGTACACTGCCCCAAGTTATACCCATGCCAGGCAAAGCAGGGACAATATTTAAAGCCTAAGTCATCATTATTTTGACAGTACTAACAAGAAAAGAAGCCCAGATTATGTTATATTTTTTTGCCAAATGTCCTAAACTATGCCAATAGCAGATTAAATGTTTGTACATTAAACACTTGAAACGTCCTGACTACCTCACAAACAGTCACAATGCCTCAATCTGTGTCCTCCAAAAGAGAATAAGAGTTTGCCCAAGAAGACTGCTCTTTGGTGTAACATTATTGGATATTTTTTAAGTTTGCTTTTTGTAAGATCCATACAAAATAGAGCAGCAATGGCAATTCAATACGTGACATCCTTTCTGCAACATGCTGCTTCTAAAGCTGCTTTGATGCCACCACCCGGATGTCATCATTCCCTCACCCTGAGAGGACCATACCTTCCTTTGTGAGCATTCAATAGAGAAAAGTGGAGGCCCACCTTCTGGTTATGAACTGATCACATTTTCTATAAAGTGGAAAATGAATGTTATTGTGAAAAGGCTATCAGTGAATAGAGCTTTGTGTTGTCCTCTCTCCTTTCACTGCCTTGGTACTGGAGCCATGGTTTTGTGCATGAGATCTAAAGAAACCTTGTTCAAAAAACAAAAAACAGTCAAACTGTTCTGCTCATCCTCTGTCTCATCCATATCACCCTTTCTTTTGATGTGACTTCTGTGTGAATTTCTGCTATTGTTTAGATACAGAGAATAATTCACTGCAAAGTAGAGAAGACCGAATAGAGATATGGAAACAATGTTGATGAAATAGGACCAGTCCAGCTGAATTAAAAAACATCTCTTTAAATCTGTTTTTATTTTACTACATTGTGATATCTGTCGTTTGAGAAAAAACTTTTTTGTGTTATTTACAGCATCAAAACTTTACACTTAAAACACCTCATTCCACAAAGTCCACTGTCAGATGATTACATTTAATCCACATTACACCAAATACAGCCCCTTGTTATAAAGAGCTAGATAAGAAAGCTAAAGGTAACACATTGAACTCATACATCCTTCAGTGCCCTGAGAATAGATATTCAGTAATGCAAACTTGTCACTGTGATCAGGTTATTGTGTGTACAAAAGAACTTAAAGCGAGCATTAAGTCATGTTAATCAATGGTTAAGTAATATAGAAGTAAGTCTACTGTTTAATACTTTTTTTCCAGAAGTCTTTACTTCTACGCAGAGCTGAACACATACAACAGCGTCCTGGTCTAAGTCTAAATCCTAATCCTATTGTTCGATTGTTATCTCCCCAGCTCAGAGGTTGTACACACCTCATATCTGCTTTTAGGACCATTGCTATAAATTAACGTTGAAATAATGAAAAAAATACCACCCCTATCAGCTCAACAAAATAATTTGTCATCACGAATCACTGTAATGATTGCATTGCAAAAAATAGCTGGTGCATCACTTCTAGGGCTTCTCAGAAGTGATGCACCAGGAAATTTGTTGAGGTCAGGAATACATTTTGGTTTGATCAGTCATGGCTTACATAATACAACTTTGGCTGACAGAAAACTATCTGAGATTTCCCTTGTAGACCTATTTGTCCACCCCAACCTCTTTCTGCTTGAGCCTAAATGCAACTTTCAGTGTAGGTTCAGATTAATACAACAGTTTTAGGCAGTTGAGCAAATGAAAAACTATGTATCTCCCTGCAAGAACAGACAGAAAGAAAGACAGATGCAGAAATGTAAAAACAGAGAGAGATGTCCTTGTTATGTTTGGGTCAGCTGCGGGGCATGAATTTTCAGGATGGTACATGGCCGTTGTTGTTGTGCTGTTTTTTGCCTGCCTCGCCTCTTCTACATGGTTTTCAGAAGGGTTTTAATGCTCCACTCATCTATCATTCATCAGTGCTGACTATATGATCCAGATCAGACGATTCCACATTTAGTTCCCTCTGTGTCCTCGTACCCCCACTGCGTCCTCATAATCCCTCTCTATCTACTTCAACCCCCTGGCTTTGGGTATGCCTTTTGGGTTTTTTCTATTTTTCTCTCTCTGTCTTCTCTCTTAGTTTTCTCTTAGTGTTTCAGCTCTTAACTCCACTTCTTTCTCCTCCTACCTGTTTCACTCTCCTACTCATAAAAGGTCTGTTTTTGTTATTTTGTCTCCTGTCTTAATTCTCCTTTCCAACAATCTTAGTCGAATCTAGATCATTTCCACCAGCCATGCTTTGACAATATTGAGCTTTCCTTGACAGTTCTTGTCCTCTTTACTTTATCTCTTACATTCATTCATACACCCCAGGGTCTGTTTTCTTCCAGTGAATTTGAATAAAGCAGACGAGTTGAGTGAACTCGAGGCCTCAAACACAAACTACTGACACTCCAGCAGGGACATTCCCAAAGGCAGCGCTTTATTTGACACTCAGCCAATCAGCTTTTTGCTTCCGCATGACTGACAGCGGTGGTGTCTAATTACACAGGAATGTTTGGAAGAACTGGCTAATCCTCTAAAGGCCTATCGAAAACTAAAAGTCCCCACTTTGAATAAACAGCAAGAACAAATCATTGTGTATTTAGCAGCATGTGGTGGAGGAGCAGGGGAATCCCCACTCCACCAGGACAATTTAAGTATATTTTCAGAAGTGGGGGAGTATCATTGTGGGTGAGCTGGGGCTGTCCAGACATGTTTTGAACACAATCAAAGGTGTGACATTCAAAATTGTTCCCTTTCTTGAGGAAAGCTGACTCTGAAATCCGGGATAAGTAATTGGAGATTGGTCCAATGGGCCATTAAATTGTGAAGTGAGAATTAAGAGACTTTGCATCAAAACAACAGTCAGTAACTTCCAAACACTTCTCATGGAGGTTGACTTGAAGGCAATCCACACAAACATATTCAAGCATTTTGGGTGTCTTGTCTCTTGTTCACTACCTGTGCTAAAGTGGGGGCTTGACAAATACAGGGGATGCTAAGAAAAATAATCGTTTGTCTTGACATTTGTTTAAAAATACAGTAGGTACAAGCTTACTATGACTGACCAAAAGGCAAGGACAAAATGTTTGACATGTGAAGGCAAATACTACAGCATGTGACAGCGCCCATGCGGCCAACAACAACACATAACATTCAAAATAGCAAGTGCATTTCCTAAGCTAAATCAGACAACTGTGCATCATTAACGAACCGCAAGATCAGAAACAGAGTAGGCAGGGTAGGTTGTAACTGCTTTATGAAAAACATAGCTAATGCAATGTTTCTTATAACACTGATGTTACTGATCTTACATTATGGAATCTGGGTAATATGTCTAACATTGAACCAGCTATAGATCACTGTTTAAAAAAGTCTATATTCATCAATCCTCTTGTTTATGCTTCTCTCGTTTCTAACATCAGGACAGCAATCTTTAATCACGCTCACGAATCAAATTCAGTATATATCCTTATTGGCTATGACACAGGAATCACATCAACAGCTGCTCGCTAACTGACTGGCAAACTTTGACTTACCAATACCCCATATTCAGCAACAGATAGCAACAATCTTCATCCTTTATTATGGTACAGGGACCAATTATGTTCCTGTCATATGCTCAAGAAGCAACAGTTAAACCAACTTTACCCCCCAAAAACACAAGAAGGCAATTTGTTGTAATGATCTTAAAGCTAATATTGTCTGATCGGTTCAGCCAAATCAAAAAAGTTGTATATTTTAAAGTACCCCAAGAAAAACAAACAACCCATTCAGCCTTATCATTTACAAAATGACTCACCAGTATGTAGTTTGAGGCTACTTGTAAACAAAAATCCATCCATTGATATATCCTTGTAAACAGGTCAGTTACGGCACAAAGCTCGTCCTTACAGACCTTCAATTTAGTTTGACTTCCAGTGTTATCTGACACTGTATGCTTATTATGACTTCTCAAGCATAGCTAAAGCTGTTGTTCAGATCGTAGTAGCTAGCTTTCATCCTCAGTGTGGCTAGTTGAAAACACTCCAGCAAGATCAGCAGTCCAGTCGCTGACTGTTAGCACAGCCACATAGTATGCTCTGCTACCAGTCTGTTTGAAAACCTATACACTTTATGTCCCAAAAGAGTGGGGCCTGTTAAATGAAGCCTCTGCCTCCTAAACTACTCTTGGAGACTTTAGGTATGTAATGCAGGCCTGTATTCTGCAAGCAGAATGTTCTAGAGGAATAATTCAGCATGTTGCCAGATACGATGGTGCTTGACCATTAAGAGCTTTGTAGGTTGTTTAAAATTATTTTTAGGATATTGCAGGATGCCAGTGCAGAAAGCTAAATTTATTGAGGTATACATGTCAACACTGGTCAGTATCCTTGAGAACAGAGCAGAAGTGCAGTAACTGGAACCAGTGACTTATTTTAAAGCTATATAGTGGCATCTGATTGGTCTCTGGTTTTACATGCCAGCTAATGGGTTGCTTACATCTGCTGGTCGTGGTCCGACCGTGTACTCCTGGATCCAACATTATATAAACACTCCCCAGAGTGCTGGCTGTCATTTCTTGATGTTGTCTTAGGAAAAGACGGCCCAGAAATGAAGACAATGAGAAAGCACAACAGAAGGTAGTGCAGTTTAAAACCCAAGTGTATCTAGACCACAGTTGTCAAACTAGACTTGAGTTAGATCTGACCTGATTTGCCTACGTTAATATCACATGGCATTTCAAAATTAGCAGTGTGGACCCAAGAGACCCCAGCCATTGTTTGCTTTGCTTAATGGTACTGAACAAGAAGGCGTATTCAATCTGTGGGCATGTATGTGTGTGATGTGGCGTAACGTGTGGCCATGTGCGTGCAGGAATACAATGTCTGTCCATTCTCAACATTTCTCTGTACAACGTAGTTTATCATATGTGATTACCCTCAAACCAAGTAATCTAGAATATTGTTATATTGTTGGAGTATACTGACAATCAGAAGTCTCAATGACAGAGAGGACAGAAAGAAGGAAGACTAGAAGAGATAGCAAGAGGAGGGAAAAGGGAAAAGACGAGTGCATGTAAAATTGGCAAAGAGGATAGGGAGAACATACAGATAAAAAAAAGAGGAAGCCGTTGACAGTGTTTCCTGACCTCGCGGCTCCAGCTTTAATGGAAGATTCATGTTCCCAGGGTCATCGATCACCTATGGGAAATGAATAGGAGAGAAGATTCAGAACAGTAGGTTTGCTTTTGGAACCAAGAGGTGTGATGGAGTGAAGGTAAAGATGAAAGAGGGGAGGGAAGGGGAAAAAAGGATAGTTTAGGGCTTGAGTGAGAGAAGGAATTTTCAGCTGTTACTGCAGTCGAGAGGCAATAGAGGCAATCCACTGTAAAACTCAAGCTTCTGCAGACCTTTTGTCAATGCAGTGTTCCTGTACACCTAAAAATATGATCAAAAGTAGACAGAGAAAAAAAACACTTCAAGTTTATCTAAATTAAAACTGAAACTCTGTTTCAGGGAATTATTTAAGAAGCTCTCGAAGAGACTTGATTTGTGTTTATGTTACTTCTCTCATAACCAGCTGTTTGAAACATTTTAAACAGCAGAAAATCAGTTCATATGTCGGTAGTACACACATTGAAACCTGAATAAAATAGAAAGCAGAAGTCTCTAGCCCCTTAACAGCACCATGACAAAGCTCCACCATCATTAGGCCTTTGTGCTTTTACATAGAATCCACATTCTGCTTGATATTGCTTAACCAGTATGTGATTTTACATTTAGTTATGGCGTGACTGAATGGCGTCACTGTTAAACGTCAGAGCTAGCAAAACACTGTTCCACACTGGCAGCGTTTAACAGTGATGCCATTTAGCCCCACCATTACACCACTGTTCTCTCAACATTGTGGAGAGAACAGCAGAAGACCTGACGTTTCCAACTTGATCATTTTAAAAGAATCTCAACATTATGAAATGTTCTGGATTTGAATTTTGGAAATTTGGACATTTTTACATCCTTCCTCTCACAAAGCAAAATTTCTCCAGTTACTATCCATGGTGAAATATTACACTTTATACTCAATACAATACAAACCACCTTAGTTTCGATACGTTAGATCCCAAAACTAATAACCATTGTCAAAACTGACAAGGATTAAAAACCATGTTCAAATATTTTTTCTAGAAAAGTTTGTAACAATTCTAAAAACAATATTTCTTCAAACAAGAATCTATTCCCACCATTCGCCATGTAACGAAAACTCAACTTAAACACTTTTTGTACACACAGAAAAAACCCTTTTTGGTGATGCAGAACAAAGAGTAACATTTCTAAAAGTTGTTAGGAGTTAAAATAACAGTAGAAAAGTTTGTCAAGACACACTTTTGTACTATCAAACTCTTCCAACTATAACCCAACATATGCAAGCACACACACAAACACACACAAATGTAATCTAACAGGCCTTTAGAGAGAAAGATTTGATCTTTACCAGCAAAATAAAATAACACACACACACACACACACACACACACACACACACACACACACACACACACACACACACACACACACACACACACACACACACACACACACACACACGCAGACACACACACTCTCCCTCCTCTCTTGCATCCTTCCTACTGATCATCACACACTTGGTTGGGTCAGGAGAAAGCCAGTTTGTGTGCCTGCTTGAGTGTGTCCATATTATGACATGAGTGCTTATCTTAGCATGTGTGATTTGACGTATTATATGCCCGCTCTGTTGTTGGTGTGTGTGGGCGCGTGAATGTGTGTTTTACTTGCACTTGACTAGCCATCTATGTGAAATGAGCACAAATGTGCCACTGAGGTGTGAGTGTGTCTGTACGCCCTGCCCGTCTCTCTGCTTGGGAGTGTGTGTGTCCTTGGTTGGCCGAACAAGTGGCAGGGCAGTAAGCTTGTGAACACTGGGGAAGGAGCGAGAGAAAGAGAAAGAAAGAGTGAGAAAGCATGAAAGACAGAGAGTGGGGGGCTCTCTGGAGGTTAATGGTGCTACATGATTATGGTCCGTTGTAGGTCAACCTGTTGTTCTCTCTCTCTCTCTCATTCTCTCTCCCTCCAATCCTCCCTCTGCCTGGCTTGCACCTGCCTACTCCGCCCCGGCATTATACCACTGTGAAAACGTTTAACCGATGCTGAATGATCCAGCCATCCCCCTCCCACCCTCCCTCGCCTTTCCCTTCAGCATTACAGAATTAGCAGGGTGGGGGTGTATGGGGGAGGCCGTATATGGACCCATAGAGAGAATGGAACAGGGTGGGGGGTGGGGGGGGGCACTAAGGGCACATTCTCCCCACCCCTGCATACTTTGCCCCACTTCATTCTGGCCCAGCCCAAAGCAGAGAGCTTTATTTCCGGGATGAAGCAGATATATGGCTGATGGCTCTGCTCTTCATAAAGTGAGCATCGGCGTATGGAGAGAGAGGGTTAGGGGGTAGTGGGGCAGAGGGAGGAGGAGAGGACTAGCATAGAGCAGAGCTGATAGGTTTGAACGTGATGTTAACTCCCTGACAGGGTACAAAACCCTCATAACCCTCCCTTTATATACATGACAAAAACACACATACGCTATGCAGAGGCTTAGTTCATTCTGGAGTGGAGAACTCAGGATCCAGTCAGCCTAGCTTCTGCTTTAAGCAATGTTGGCAAAGCAGGAGCTTTAGAATAAATGCACTCTCTATGACAGTGGTTTTCAACTCGTCTAGCCTCAGGACCCACCACCAACTCCTACGTGAAAAATCGTGACCCAAATTTCTGCTATTTTTCAACCAATCAGATTTATTTTATTGAAAAAGTGTTTGGACCTCAGTCAGTATAAAACATGTTACGGAAGCAAGAAACTGAAGTGCTTTTTAAACATTTTTGTTTTGTTTAAGACTTTTTTACACAAGCTTAGATCATGGCGAACCGAAGCAAACAATGAAAAGTTTGGCTAAGCTAAACTAAAAAGATAATGACACAACAAAGTGCAACACATGCAGGGAAGGAAGCCCATCCAAAACGATAAGGCATTTACTTCAACACAGCGTGAATTTGACGGAATGCACCGTATCCAATGTGTTACGGTCTACGATCCACAATAACTCCCCGTAACACAGTTCAGCTTATATTTGCATTTATATCAAGTTAAACAAATAATGTCTATAAATATTTCAAATATATATTTTTCTTAGAAAAGACTTCAGAGAGAAGCCCTCCACCCCGAGTTCCTACGCGGACACCCTGTAGGGCAGAAATTCTGTTCACTGTAGAGATAAATGGATAAGGAGAAAGTGGAGGATTGTCACTGTCTTTGACAAGATTTGTTGTGAAGTGGTTGAACCCCTTTGTCATTCTTGAGTCAGCAGAGTTTAGGTATGCAAAATGTATTATTGATGTATTATTCATAGTAATGTCCATAGATTTAAGCCTTGTTTGATATTTTTGTGTCATCACAGTAGATCAGAAACAGCTAACAGAATAACTAAAATCATAAATATTGGAATCCAAATCAAGAACTGATAAGAACTGGAATCGATAAGTGGAACCAGACCAGAATCAATAAGATCAGCGTTATTGGACCCTAATCACTGAGATGTCTTTCTGGGTTCTCTGAGCAGTTGTGCTTTTTGTATCCACTGTATAGGTTTGACATTATGTCCGGAATTCAATGACCCATTAAATGCACAAAGTTCTCACCAGTTTTACCATCCTCGCCCATTGGCACACTGTTAAACTTTTTAGATATTACCTGCTGCATTAACAAAAGTGTTCACCCAGACCTCTTGCAGACTTTTTAGGGAACTGTCAGTTTGGTGTGCAAAAGCCTGGGGCCTGTTTTTAATATTTGTAACTATCTATTAATGGCTGAAGTGTTCTTAGACTAAGTAAAGCAAATTTGTAGTAATTTCAAATGTGCAAAATAAGTCTGACAGTAATACAAGATTGATTTGATTTTGTTTTAACCTAAATTGATCAAATCTAAACTCAAGTGAGGAATTTTGGTGATGCTGTGTTACGAAAGCCTCTCAGCTTTGAGATTTTACTGGTGCCCTGAGATTCCAGCGTGATCTACAGATCTCAATTCAATAACAAGCATTTCAACAGTTACAATAAAGTTGCCACTCAAGAGTGACAGACGTGTGAACGCCCAACAGCTGAAATGGAATGACAGTAGTTGGTTTCCATCTGAGAAATCCAGGTGAGCCGAGCTGAGCCTGCGCTTACGGGACATCAGCTGGTCAGCATAAGAAGCTGTAAGCAGCATTTAAATGAATCCAAAGTGGGGAAGGTGGTGAAATCAACCCAGCTGTTTGTGCAACAGGTTGATGTCATGACACCATTTGGTTTACTGACACATCTGAAAAAGGCAAATGATCCCAGGCCATGAAAAAGGAAGCTTATTAAGATAATGATCCTGTACTCAAACTTGTAAAAGTAATGTGAGGCTAACGTTCTCTCTTGGTCTGAACCCAACTTAACATTTACACCAAAAAAAATATTTTATTCGATTGCCTCAGGACTAAAATGCTAACCTCAGGACTAAAATGCTAACACTCAACAGGCTGCGGTGTAGCCCGTTGGGGCAACTGTGTCAAACAAAGTATGTCCCCTTGACATGAGCCTGGCAGATTATTTATTTTTTGTTACCATCAGCCTTGGATTGTTTGTTCCAGTGTCTGACAACATAAAGTAAAGCATTCCTAAAGAGATAAACTCAGGTTTCATGTTCCTGGAACCTACTACAATATTAAGAAGGAGACTTGTTCTTGAGCAATACATCTAGAGTGTTAGAGCATCAGATCGTTTAACAAAAGGGCAAAAAGATCTGCCTTGGCAGAGATCCTTCACATAATGTTGTAAGACTGCAGACATTACAGCCCATTTTGTGGCTGCCAGCTGAGCTGATCTATGTAAATAATTCCAACACTGTCTTTACCTCATTGTTATGTAGACCTAAAATGTAAAAAAAAACATGTCCAGGGTTTAAAAATCCCAGATTAAAGCAAAACTGACCCTGTTCTGGTCAGGATGTCATGTTAAGTCCCAGGGGGTGACAGATAGTACAGTCTATTTTTCACGTTAAGAGTATTCCATTAAAAACATCAGCCTCCTGTTGTTTAAGATTATAATTGTAGTGGCTTGAAGAGTTCCCAGTGGATGTCTTCTCCTACGTTGAAATGAAAATTATGACCATGTTGAACAAACATCACATAAAGCATTATTTTCTCTCCGCAGCCTCCCTGAAGTGCGAAAAACTTGCAACACTCTTGTTCTATGAACATGGTTTATTTAAAGGTATTCTGGGAAATTAAAGAAATGATTGACAGAAATGTGTAAAAATGAGAAAAGTTGAAAAAATTGACCATTAAAGAGAAATGGAATTGCAAAATACTTTAACTACCCTGTATGCAGCTAAAAAGTTTCAATATCAACTGCAGATGCAGATGCATTTTTTTTATATTAAATCTGGACAAAACATAGCTGAAGCTGCTAAACGTAAACTGAAATATTCCCGCCAGTTATGTATTTACTAAACTAAAACATTACCTTTACTTGATAAAAAAAAAAAACCCAACAATAACCATTACAACCTTTGAAATGCAGTTTGTTCTTTAAAAAGATTTTATTTCAGCATGTCATCCCATCACCAACATTGACTGATTGAAAAAAACACACTGATAAATGGTTCCCTGTGAGTTTATCCTGTTTTAAATATGTTTCCCTCATGTATTTGCTAAACTTGTGTGGACAGATATTGTACCTTATCAGGATTTATGCCAAACAGAAAAAGTTTGGCAGCAGTGAAAATGAAAAGATGTCAATAATTCGGTATCTGAGACAAACTGAAGCCGAGTCTGGTTATGTTTCCATTGTTCAGTATCAGCTCTCGGCTCATTATTGTGGGGAAATGTATTTCATAACATAGTTTTCTCCCGGACCTTCCTAGCTTTCACACCAATAGTCCTGTGATATGGAAGAGAATGAAAAAACACATATTATTTCAAGACTGTATTCATTTTGCATTAATCGAGGCACATTCATTCAACACATATTTTCATTCTGTCTTTCTCGCAACACTCACAAACACTAACGCATACACACACGTGAACATATCCATAGAGCGAGGCTGAAAAAACAATTACAGTTTCTCATTAAGGCACTCCTAATCCCTTTATGCAAAACACAGTGACACAAGTACACACAATGAGGAAAAAGAGAGAATGAGGAAAGGGAGGAAAGAGGAGGGAGAGCAAGAAAAAAAAATGTCGCGCAAATGCGAGGAGAATAATTACATATATCATGAAGCCGTCTCTTTTATTTCGGATGTCACTTCTGATGTCACTGGCCGGCTTTGGCGCTAATTTGAATTCAGACCTTTATCAGTCGCCGGCAGCAGATTTTGAGTGACAGCGCCACCAAACGCCTCTCGCCAGCCGTCCTATTGATTTCTCTAAATCCCCAACAATAGCATTTGCATGCTTGTTTCTGTTATAATACAGATATGCCGTTTCGGAAATTAAAGAGCGGCAGGCAGACCAGAGGTAACTAATTGTGTGCCTGTGTAATGAGTGCAGTTTCAATTTGATATAACCCACAGCTTTTCCCCTCGCAGGCCCGCGCTAAGTACTTTCAAGTCTTTGTGGGGAAATAATTGATTTTTGTGCTTTGGGCACAGGGAAAACTATTATGATCTTTTTGAATAATGGCAGCGGGAGGAAAGGAACGTTGAACAATTTAAATTGGTATTAGAGGAGAGGAAGGAAGAGAAGGAGGGCTCGGTGCAAGCGGGAGGACTGATAGCATAGCGGAGTGTTGGGTTTGACTGACAGACAGCAAATGGCTCCCGGTTTGTTGATTACTCATTCTCTTAAGGTGGAAGTAGGGCGATGTGAGGTGTCGTTGTGGCAGTAAGTAAAACCACATTGTGCCTGACTGGCTGGATCGCTGGCTCAGGCAGAGGAGGAGATGGAGGAGGACGGTCAGGGTGGTCTGGCTGGCTCGTGATGCCAAAGGCCTGTTAGCTGGCCAAAACAGAGGGTGAATGAACAAGCACACGGGGTGGGGTTGGCACACTGTCATATAGCTTCAGGCTGCTGTGTGTGTTTGTGTGTGTAGGAGGGAACAGGATAGTGAAAATTAAAAGTCAGTGTGCAAAGTCACACAAAAAATCTCACTCTGCTTTGGATACTTTTAAACCTGTACATGTGTTTGTGTTTGCAGATGCATTTCACCGTGTGTGTGTGTCTGTTTGCACCACATGCCAGCAAGTCTGATTTATTTGAAGGAAATGTGATTATTCTGGATATCAGTGAGCCACGCTGCCTTTTCTCACGACTGCAGAATCCTTTATTTTTTTCTCCGTCCTTGCTCTCTCTCTCTTTCTCTCCTCTCTCCTGAGGCTTTGTTTCCTTTGTAACAAAAGCAGGGTTTCTTAGTTAATTCAGCATGTTCGGATTTCACACTCTTAATTGTGCGCAGAGATAAACAGGTTTCTCCATTGTGGACAAGGGTGGAAGTGGGAGAGGGAGCGGGGGCTATACCAGCTTTACTCTCCTGTTGTCGTTTTACATGGTGGAGGGCAACAACCGTGCCATGTTCTCTTGTCCTTTGAAGCCCACTGGTTCCCCATTAAAATTACAGCTACCGCTTTCAGTGCAGTCATCCAATACTCAAGGCTTCTGAGTGACAGCGAAGTACAAAAGGAAAAGAGATGACCGGTTTAGGAAAGCATACTGTCAACGAAAAATTTGTGAACCAGCCAAACCAATGTACAATAATACAAGGGGAGCACGTGTATGGCTCTCTCATATGTCTTCACTGTATTCCTTTTGTACAAGAGTGACATGTTCAAATATGATCCGGTCTTCAAGGAAGGGTGTGTTATTGATGGCTATTTTTCAAAGTAATAAGAATTTTTACACAGTGACAATTAAGAGCACACATTATTGAGAACTTGTCCCAAGAATTTTGTACAAAATAAGAGAATAATTGTTTTATTAATTCAGTCACAACAACTAGGTTATTTGGATTGTGTAATGCTTTATTTTTTTATACTATCCTTGAGTTTTTTTATTTTAATTGTCTGGTGTCAGTTTATACATTAAATACTAGGAAAAATATTTCCTTATTTTTTTTAAAGCAAATTTAGGAGACAGGAAACAGCCTCAAGATATTTTCTTCTAGTTTCTGATTGTGATTCCATTGTTTTTTTATGTTAAAAACACATTCTTGAAGATGTGTTATTAAACTCAAGAAACATGACTATTAACAATACTTTTGTGGGTGGCAAATCTTCCCAAAAAAATCACTTTAAAAGTCCAAATAAAATGAGTTAACCTTTTTTTGTGAAAGGCAAATACTCGGTTGATTTAGTAGAAATCTTTAATTAATTCTGCACTCAGCTCTTTGAATGAATAAACCTGCTGAGTATTGATTTTTACATGTGTGCGTTTGCGTGTGAGCTGTATGAATGCCACTATCATATCTAAGCTGGGAGAAAAGGCAGTGAGGGGGATGAAGGCAGGAGAAACAAATACATGGAGAGAGGAGACGATCGGCCTGGGCACAGAGGCTGCTGCCGCCGCGTGCAGGTGGCTGTGCTTTGCCCCGTCACATCTCCTGTCAATACAGCCAGATGTGATGGCTTAATACTGTTAGTGCAGTCTTAGCAGGGTGTGGTGTGACACTGTTGGTGTGTGTTGTCAGGATGTGTGTGTGAGGAGTCAGATCCTGCAAACAGAAAGGCAGTGTGTGTGCACCATGGTCCCCAGCCACTTTGTCTATCCCACAAGTCAACACAGGCACACACGCACATACACCATGCAAAGGCCCTCTGTGTTGTGCCAGTCACATTGTTTCTTGTGACCCTCTGTCAAGAGTGTGCAGGCTTGTCTGAGGACTAACAGAAACCTGAGTAAAACAAACACATGGAAATGTAGCTATGATACAGGGAAAAAAAACATTTCTAATTAAGGTTGTCTTTAATTTATAATAAAATTACATATATACGATATAATTATGTGAAAACAGTGAATTTATATGCATATTTTTGAAATTGCCGATTACATTTTTTATTAAAAAACAACTAAATTACAAACAATCTACACTTGAATTTCAATGTATAGAATGACATTATTATAGATTTTTTTTAAAGTTAATTCTTTTTGTGCACAGGTTCTTTATTAGGACTGAAGATAACAGATGCATTAATGTGTTTTACATGATGTGTTATTTGTTGCAACACAATATCCTTTGTTTAGCCACTGTGTGTATTTGTTGTTGTTTTTTTCAATGAGTCTATTGTTTGAATCCCCCTGACGTTTCCCAACAAGGTCCTGCATGCAATTAGAAGAAATCAAACCATGAAGTGTCATTAATGTGAGACTGTTTCCTGTTGGCTCATGAACCAAAGAGATGTTGTCAGAGAGAGTGTTTGTGACAGTTCGTAGTGCTAGAAAATTGTGTTTGTTTTCACTTAATGGTCTATTTAGCAGCATTGACACTGCTGAAAGGAGATCGCTTTACACACATGCAGAGTTATTTTGATTAGCTCAGTCCAATGAGACAATGGTTAGTTTTTACATCATAAATATTGAGCCCAGTGAAAGTAAATTGGTAAAATTACATATTATGGACAAATGTACTGAGTCAATGATCATTTTTATTAGTCTAAGTGTGTTTGTGTGAGAGTTTACATGAACGTTTGCTCAAAGAAATTTGGCTTACATTATGATCGTCTAAGGGTTGGTGATACAGAATGAGCCACTTCAGAGTGAACACACATACACGCACATAAAAACTGCTCAAAGCACTTGGCCTCTCTTCCTCCCTCACACACTTCTCACCCTCTTTCCATCAGTCTCCCTCTGTTTGTCCCTCTCTTTCTAAATGAACCTCCTCATGCTCATTCCATCTCCCTGCATGCACCTCTCTCCTCCATCTCCCACTCCCTCAATCTCTCAGGCAAGCGGCAGTGGTTAATTTAGTTGGTCATAACTAATAGCGGCTAATCTGCGGGCGGGAGTCTGCAGAGGATATTGGACAGTGTCGAGGTTAATCGCAGCCCGCCCGGTTAGCCAAGGCAGACAAGGGAAGAAGAGAGGAGGAGGGTGGAAGAGGTGGAGGAGGAGGAGGAGGAGGAGGAGGGCTTAATTCCACCGAAGGCAAATGGCATGCCGGTTTTTATCTGGGCCCCTGATAAGGGAGCGCTAATACACCGAGGAGAATGGATGCTCAAGGGCCGGGTTCCCCTTATCAGCAAACTTTACAACAGGAGCCCCGGACTAACGGAGCAACCCCCATGCCGTGCACAATAAGCACCTCATTTCACCTCTCAAGCAGAACTATCGCCACACCACCACCCACCCGCCCCGCTCCTCTCGCACGCCTGCATGCAAGTACACACTTACACACACGAACGCTGCATCCTCTCCACTTCACTTTTCCTGGGCACTAACTCATCCCACCTCCAACTCATCATCCACCGCCCCATCCCATCAAACCCCACAACACACATAATTTATGTATGCACAAATTTAAATTGACACACAAATTCCAGTGGACACACATTTTGCGGACACGCTTACAGTATGTGGACACATTAACGTCCTCCCTCACACAAGGTGTGGACAGACTTTCGTGGACACCCAGTTTACATGCACATACTGTACATTTAGGTGGACTCATACCTACACAGATGCACACGTATTCGTGGACACACCATTCACATGGATTCACAGATTTCATTTGGACACACACTGGGGGCACACAGATTTATGTGGACACACATTTTTGTGAAAACAAATTGATGTCGAAACACTTTACGAATATGCAGATTTACGTGGACATACTGTACACTCATGTGGATGTGCACATTCATGTCGAAGCACATAACGCACATTTAGATGGATACAGTACATTCAAAGACACACATTTTCATGGGCACACACTTATGTGGACCCACACATCTACGTAGACACAAAGATTCATGTGAACACTCACATTTACATGGACACGAACATTAGCATTGACACACATATTTACTTGACACAAACACTCAAACACAAGCCACTTCCCTCCTCGTCTCTATGCAGCCCAGAGCAGGCAGCCACCAGGAATGGGGGAGTATTATGAGCGTGGGCTAATTGGAAGATCACTCTAATGCATTAAGAGATAAAATAGTTTGGCTGCGGGCCTGGAGGCAGGATCAGAACAACATTGGAGGAAGCTATCTGGCCCTGTCACACATTTGCAGATTTCCATACTAACGCAGCAAGAGCAATTACCCCAAACACAGAGCTCTGTTGGCGCTACAACACACTCCCTGCCAGTACCACGGCCTCAGGAAATTAGACGAGGTGTGTGTGTGTGAGGATGTCTGTGAATAAGCTTCAGCAAGGGAGGAAATTGGCTTAGTGTTGTTTGATTGTGTATTTGTTTTCTGGGTAAAAGAGGCAGGAATTGGCTTTAGGATGAGTTAGGATTTTACAGGGTGGCCTTGGGTGTGTCGTCCAGAGATAGAGAGAGAGAGAGAGAGAGAGAGAGAGAGAGAGAGAGAGAGAGAGAGAGAGAGAGAGAGAGAGAGAGAAAGAGAGAGAGATACACAACCACCCAAAAAAAAAGGTATTCAGACAGTCGGCTAATCAACATGGCTAATAGGGGAACAGGCATCTGCTTGCTTACACCCCGTCTGTGTTGTTTTTCACATGCTAATCACTGTTTGTTATCACCGACAGTGGGTGGTGTGCGTATTTGTATGTGTGTGTGTGTGTGTGTGTGTGTGTGTGTGTGTGTGTGTGTCATCCTCTGTGTTCTCGGCTTTTAAAAATAGCAACTAAAACTGAGTGTTAGGACTCCTTTTGAAAGAATTGTGTTGATTTGTGTCAAACATTATAAGTGGAGGAACAAGTATTTCTTAACTGGTATTAAAAATAAACTTTACATAACAGTATAATCAAAGGCATTTTTGGTTTATTCCTGTCTTTAAGTATTTCTGTGTGGAAACAGATTTACTACAGATAATAAAGAAAAGTTAGAGAGATTTGTCAATTTAGCTTATTTCTTAATGACTTATTTAATTGGAATCATTTTAACTTTTGCATGTTTGGACCCTCAAAACTACTGAATAGAAGCAACAAATAGGTCCAGGTCATGTCCGACTGACTCTTCCAGGACTTGGTATCTCTCTGTCTTCACAGCACCTGTGCGCTTGAGAAGCAGGTGTAACAGGTAAGAGCTCAAAAGTGCCCTGGCGGGGCTTGTTTGTAGTCTGTGCTGGCATCTGCCCGCAGGGTAAAAACAAGGACTCCCCTGACTCTCCTAAACTAAATGGATAACAGGTCACGGCTGGAAAGAGCGGGTGCTTATGGTCAGAGCGATTTCATACCTTCACCGAGATGAGAGCTTTTAGGCACGGAGGCACAGGAACACACACGGAGGTCCTGTAGATCCTCGCTGTAGGGTGGGACAGACAACAGCCCTCAGCGTCTTCAGCCATTGTTGCCTATGATTTGCCGTTAAATCCAATTTATCGCAGTTATGGAAATGCATTTGTACCCTAAGGCATGCTGGGCAGGATTTATTCAACATAGCCCCCTCCATTTAACCACTCTTCATCCCCTTGTCGATTTGCTACGGTGGCACGGCTTAGGTTAATGTAACAGCAGCCTGGGGGTACAGAGCGAGAAAGTGCTTATATATTACTGTATGTACTGTATATACTAGATTTACCGATTATTGGTGGTGTGTAGTAGGCACACAGTTACCTGACTACAATGACTGAAATTATTTTTTTAAAGTTGACCAACATTTGACTGGGTGAGCACCTAAAATCTTGCATCACAATTTTATCAACATAACCCTGAACTTGACCACCCAAATGAACAAAGTGAAATGATCTCTCTTTCATTCATGAATATCTATCATTAGAGCTAAAGAAGTGTTGTCCTTAAAGTCAGGTGAATTGAATTATATTACATTTTTTAAATTGTATTAAAAAATCCATCTCTTCTCACAGTCAGTCCTTGTTATACTGGACAGCCCAATTACCTAATTGAGAAAAGAACTCAAGAACAGGGACACAGTCCTGTTGAGAGATTTTTGAATCCCATTGCTCAACTCTCTCTACACCTCACCACAAACTTAATTCCATCCAAATCTATTGTTTTATGGACATTGAATACTTAACTGAGACGGATGGCTGTTTCTGTTTCCATGGCAGATACAACTCAAAGTGTTTTTCTTTATATAAAGGACCCTTTATCATCAATAAAAGGTTGTGTTATTGACTATTTTGTCGCTTCTTGTGTTTTATTCTCCAATGTTTTGGTCTTGAAATTCAAATAGGCCACCAATAATGTAATACAAAATAAAGATAAACTATAAACACACTTGCACTCTCCAGATAACAGAAATGTAGTGGTCATAACATCATGTGATAGTGTATGTTTTCCCTCCGCCCCCTGTGCAGTCTGCTAATTGCTCACAGGGTGATATGTAACAACTACAGCAACTCCTGTCGCACTTTTCATTTCAGCAGGGGTAAACAAAGGCTTGCACTGCAGACGTGGGGAGGAGCTGTGTTTGCATGTGTTGTGGGCGTGGGTATAAGGCCTGAAAGTGTGTGTGAGTGGATGCTGAGGTGTATGATGAGATGCATCATGAGACAATAAATATTCATTATCACACCCACATACGAGCCACAGGCACTTTGGCTGTTTTCCACCATGAGAGCCCATTGGTTCCAGGTTTCGGTGAAAGGCAGCGAGGCCAAGATATCAGAGATAGCTGCTGTCTGAGCAGAGGATTTCAAAGTGTTAGGAGACGCTGTTACACTTCTAACACTTCATCTGTCCGTCTTATTCGCACAAACTCACACAAGGATACGTTTTCACACACATCAGATCAATATAGACTAGGATGATGACACTGAGATGCTCAATGTGGGGCCAAGAGCTTTTTTCTGTCTGTCTGTCTGTCTTCGCTCCAACCTCTCCTCTCCTCTCTGTCTATTACCTGTCTACTCCCTTTCTCTTCCTCCCTTTTCCTTGGCTGGCCTCTGCAATCTTCTCTTCAAACAGTCCAACCCTGGAGCATTGTCTCACCTCCACTTGTCTCCTCCACCGCTTCCTACCTACCCCCTCCTCAATCCTCTTCCTCTGCTCTCCAGCTGTCCCCTCCCTTCCTCATTGTCCCTGTGAAACAATTGGCAGATGTAACATTTAATTACGGCCGTATCTCCTCAGGCGCTGTCGAGGCAGAGCGGACCTATAACGCCACTCAGAGCAAAGGAGGAGTTGCATTACAATTTGCAGTGAAGTGATTTATTCACCAAGCAAGGTGGGAGGGAGGGGGAACCAAACAGGAAAGGTAATTTCTTGATACTCGCTACAAAAAGGTCAAATGCTTTTTAATGACTGTGTTTTCTGATAATGCAGGATGGAGTACTGCAGCGGCTACAGTGCTGGCGTGTGCTGGGGGGGAGTGGGCCCCAGCGATAATAAAGTTTCAGATTGGTATCACGTTGCGACGTTTTAATGGAGTCTTGTGGCTGAGGACTTCATTTGCAGTAGCGGCATTAGGCCCCTCGCCTTGCCACGACTGTCACCGTGTGTGATTTCTCTATTCCAGCTGCCGCCTATCGTTGTTGTTTGCCATCAACCTGAGCCAATTTTAAAAGAGCAAATGAAGTGTGGCCCATTAAATGTTGCCATCCACACAGCCGTAGCAGGGTTATTGAATGGTGATTAAACAAGAGAGGGAGAAGATATGACCGTGTGAGCAAACTGACAAAGCCACGTAGCTGTGATACATCGCATGCACGGAGGGCAGGGAGGAGAGAAAGAGAGGGGAAGTGAATAAAAAGAGAAGGAAAGTGATAAGGAGAGAAGGGGTGGAGTTAATTAATGAAGAGCCACAGACATAGATTCAGCCTATTACAATAGTCAAACTTTTTTTATATTCTGAGGCCAATCATGAAAGGTCAAATATTAGAAGTAGACTGGTCCCTTTGTAGCATTCTTTAATTATTCCTAAACTTCTTTACCATGTCTTTTATCAAAACTGACTTGTTATCTGTCAGAAAAATGTTGAATAGACGTTGCTGTGTTAGATTAATACTAAATTAAGGTCACTGTACTGAACTTCTTTGAATTTCCCTCGGGATCAATAAAGTATCTATCTATCTATCTATCTATCTATCTATCTATCTATCTATCTATCTATCTATCTATCTATCTATCTATCTATCTATCTATCTATCTATCTATCTATCTATCTATCTATCTATCTATCTATCTATCTATCTATCTATCTATCTATCTATCTATCTGTAGATCACCTATATTTATTAAATCATCAGTTTTGAGCCACTTGAAAGAGACTAACAAAAATAGCTTATATTTAGCTTGTAAAAATAAGGGGGGGGGGGGGGGGGGGAGAAAAAACGTTTTTGTATTCAGCAAAGTCGTTTTTTAAGATTACACATCTATGTAGTTTTAACCTTAAAACCTTGAAATGAAGCATTTGTAGAGATTTAAGGTGAAAACAGGTTGTATTTTGCCTCAAATAATTAATATTTGAGGCAAAATAATCATTTCATTTCTCTAACAGGACAACGCTGTAAATGAACTGACATCAACATTGTTTCTATGATGTGATTCACACTTAAGGTTAGCAAGTGCGTGCACAAATAGTCCTCAAACACACCTTTTTTGAAATTGACTCCACAAGCTAAAATATAGTATGTAAGTACGGAATGTATGGCCACTTACAGTTCCTCCGATACTAATGCTGTATGCACAAAAGAAGCATTTTAAAATTGATGTGGATTTAATTATAGCTTTGCCTTAGATGAAGCAGCATGGGCCATGTAGTTTATATTTGTACCGAGTGTGGCTTCACGTCCGCTGCTGGAATTATCAGTCTATTGCTCAACATCCCCCCACATCATCCAACACCAGAGTCCTGTTTTGAAAATTACATAATTCGCCTTATTAATGAGCGTGAATTGTACTCGACAATTAGAGATGGGTGGAAAATGTTAAGTTGGGTGCAGAGAGAAATGCTTCCAATTACACGGCGACACGGGGCCTTGTACCTTCCCAGCCTCCACCGGCGGTAATTAAATCCACAAGCTTCTTAACGAGGCAGCCATGAAATAAGAGATGAAGGGTTAATGCGACTATCATTTCTCCCCGCAGAACGACTCCATGAGGCTCGTGCGCACATAACGCGCGCACGGAAACACACACATGCACATTATTTACTACAGCTATACAGCCCAAACTTTGTATACCTCTTTCTTTTCTTTTCTAACAGGACATTTGTAAAGAAAAAAAAGGCTTATAATGAATAAATAAATGAATAAATAATGCTAATTCAAAAAAAGACTTGTTAGAATGGCTCAATATTTGCACTTCTCTGGTATACATTCTCCAACCTCCTTCTATTTTACTTCAAAACTGAAGCAGAAGATGGAACTTTTCTGTTTGCTCCTATCCAGCTTAATTCCATGTGATATACTACCTACACTTAAACTGCATTAATCCTAATTCTTTTTTATTTATTTTGAGAACTGCTTCATATATTTCGCAGTTAAAAGAAAAGTCGGATTGTGAGCTTCTCACACTAGCAGCCTGCATAGGCTATTTCTCTTGAATTATATTTCTCCGCCCTGTGACATCTGAGGAAGCGTCTGCTCCTGGCTATTTGATAATTTTGTTAACTTTTCACCTCCGTTCAATATCCTGTCTCGGCCGCTGAAGGCTGCTCACACCTCGTGCCATTATCTGCAGCAGCGCGTGGCTTATTGTAATGGTTCCCTTCAATCACGGGAGGATGTATTTGAATTCATAATAGCGGCAGAATCTGCGTCTAATCTTCAAGCTCGAGCGGGGGAGCGCGCGCTGAGTCTCAGTGTGCGGTCACCCGCGTTAATGGAGGGAGCGTCTCAGTGAGAAGGCACTGACAGCACCACTACGGTGTGTGTGTGTGTGTGTGTGTGTGTGTGTGTGTGTGTGTGTGTGTGTGTGTGTGTGTGTGTGTGTGTGTGTGCGTGCGTGTGTGTGCGTGCGTGCGTGTGTGTGACAGAGACAGAGAGACAGAGAGACAGACAGAGAGAGTTTGTGTGTGTTTTTCAGTGTGTGAGAACATCGATCTTAGTTCTTAATTTCTTTAGAATCATTTTGTCTTTTTTATGTAAAATTAACCGGGTAAAGGCTGTGTTTAGGTTTTTTGATAGTAACAGTTCCATTTCTCATTAAACTCAGTAGGTAGCCTATTTAATTAATATAAAATAACGAATATTGACCCCCCCCCAAAAAAAAAAAAAAAAATAAGGGGAAAAAAGATCCAATAATTATAAAGTAGGCTAATCGTTATTTTCCAGGGGGGATCGCTGTCAATGGGTAAAATCGATATGCTAAGGAAAATCTTTTGAAAGATATGAGACATATTTGAAACTTTCCCATTTTCTTTCAAATTATATAGAGACCTATATATGGTCTGTTCTGGCCCCTAAAGATAGATGCATAATCCGCTGACACAATGACTTTCCCATTATTGTGTTTGGCCTTTATAATCCTCCGCTCCAGCAGAGGTCAAATCTCCCAAATTCTCTGGTCTTGGCCTTTCTCGCTGCGCCGCCAATTATTGATACCTTCTACCAATTGGCGATGGGTTTCATTTGTATTTCATTCATCGCGGAATGAGCTGAAAATGTGTCAAAGAGCTGACATTGTTAAAAACCAACGATGCGGGGAAACCTCATCACTGCGCCGGCCCTCGAGCTTCTCTTGTCCAATAATTAAAACACTGTTAAAATATCAATGTCCCGCGAGAAATGAGCATACTTCTCAGAAAATGGGCCACGGACATCAAAGATATATGAGGCTGTTCACGCTTTTATAATTCAGTGAAAGAAATGGAGTCTGTTCATAGTAATGTGATTTAAAGGTATTGGTGCTTTTTAATTTCTGTGGGCCTGAATATATCCGCAGTGTTCACCCTGCATTGAAAATGACCTTGTTGTGATGTCATGTGGAAAGGTCTTAAACGCACTCTGTGGTTTCATATCGGTGTGTTTTATTAAGGAAGGGCCCTTGTAAGGTATCTCTGCACTCTCTCTCTCTCTCTCTCTCTCTCTCTCTCTCTCTCTCTCTCTCTCTCTCTCTCTCACACACACACACACACACACACACACACACACACACACACACACACACACACACACACACACACACACACACCTTATTTCACAGCACGGTTTCATTACCTCTGTTTGTTTTGTAGACCTGTAAACAGGCTGATCTGGTATCTGTAGCTGGCAGCCTTGCCCGAGCCAGACACAAACACATTCCTTTTAATGAGGCTCCACAATTGCCTGCACAGTCCTCCACTCCAGACCATTAATATTGTATTGTTCATATCATGGACTCCTAGGTTACAGCGAGCATGCATTTTTCATTGCGATAATCCTTAATTATTTTTATGCACCCTTAATCTTTCATATAGTTTCAGTGTTTTGCTTAAATATTTAATGACACGATGATGCGGTGCGTCTTTCAGGACTCTCGGCTCTCAGACGAAGGGAGAGATGGAGAAGAGGTGGTGCAAGGAAGAACAAGACAGAGAGAGAGAGAAAGAGATGAGGAAACGGATTTTAACGCCTCTCCCAGTATAAGCCTCCTCGGCACTGTCTGCTTGAGTGACTAGGCCTCCAGTGGAGACGCAGTTTAATTCATATCAACACTGACCTCATTCAAAATAATCCTCTCTCCTTTAATCGCTTTTATGCCGGAGCTGCAATTCATTTCTTCATATTTAACTGCAGGCAAAAAAAATAGATGACACACGGAAATAGGCTAAGTTTAGATAAGTTGCATAAGCAATGTTCATTTCTGAATTCCCCAAAAAATCATAAAAAAATAATTGTATTATTATTATTATTATACAACCAATAATAATAATAATGATGCTTAGAAGTAGAATTAGTATTATTAGTATTATCATATGGCAGTAGGTAAATCCATCAATTTAAATGTAATTGCCTATTAATAATTTAAAATTACAAAGTATATTAATTATAGAATAATAAACTTATAGATTTCATGGGATTGATCAACTTCTTAAATATACAAATAATTAATTGTGCAGTATATTTTCAAAGGTTTGCTGTGAGAATATATGCAAAAGTATCTTATATAATTTTATACAGGAAGGGGTTGCTATGCCATAGTTAAATATTCTTTCTCAACAACAAAAACAAAAATTGTAGGAAAAAAAAAGGAATTCCATCAGCTGAAATATTTTTTTTCACTCCTGAGGTTCAGGAAAATGACATTGAGTTCCTTTGTTTCTTGAAAAAATGTGCAGACATCTTACACGGGATATAACCCTCTCAGCAGCAGAGGCCTCAGGTAACAGTGCTGTGTTGTGATCCCTTTGAATCCCCAAACTTGCTGAAAAAAACACGCTTTCAAAATAAAAGTGAACAATGGATTCTGAACCCCTCCCTCAGTTACCACTGTTTATGTTCTGCTGAGTCTAGGCGGTGTCATTGCATCAGGCTGTCAGAGCTTACATTGGAGGACTGCAACTATGTGCAGCATTTGAGTCAATGCGGTCAATCTTTAATGTGATAGAGGAATTATTGGATCAAAATTAGTTTACTCAGTACCTAATTGGCTATATTCACACTTAGGTCCACTAAATGTGGCAATAGAAGAAACAGAAGGAGAAAGCTGTTGTTCCCGTGTCAAACATAAGCTATGTGAATTTATTTCAAATAAAGCTGTTTAACTTTGTGCAAATTTGTTTAAGGTCAAAGGCTAACCCGCAAACCGGATCGTTTCTTTGGCTTTATGGTGCTGATGCTGTTAGGGTGAGTGAGGTATCATTGTGGACCCCTGCAGCTGAGTGGCAGATGGGCAGAGTTGTTGCTGGTTCAAAGGTCCACGCCCGGATGTATTCATCTCCTCACCAACACGAAGGGAGTGAAGTTTAATTCAAGCGTCACGCTCAGGAGCCATAAATCCTATCAAGTGATATGATAGGAAGCGAGATGAGATAAACCTCCTCCAATACCATTAGTGATACTGTTACTGTTATAATACCTATGGTTCTGTGGTGGTGTGTGTGTATGTTTGTCTGTGAGTGTGTGGTTGCATATAGGGTAGCTCTGAGTAATCTGGTTATAGATCAGGTTCATGGTGATTGATAGGCTATGATGAAGCTGAAATGATTGAGAGATTAGAGGGAGGTCAGAAACTGTTTGTGTATGATTAGAGCTTGTCTGTGAGAAGAGTTCAGACTGACAACATGAGACAAAACATTCTGACGATTCATATAATGCATGATCCAAAGATGCTAAACTCTTAGGTAAGTCCCAAATTCTTCCTTTGTATTTGATTTACTTCAATTTGTACAAAATGCAGAACTACAGTACAGTGACCAGGTTATTTTAGTTCACTTCCATTAAATATTGTTTTGCAAATATTAATACAAATGTTCTAAAATTAGCCTAATATGTGAGTTATTCTTGTATACAGTTGTCAAAAAAAAAGTTAGCTTGTCTCTTCTTGCAAACGTAGCTGAAAGTGGTCTCCAACAAATTCATCATTAACTTCTGTGGGAGGAACATTTAGTTAAAAAAGATCTTTTCTAAAATCATGAAACCCTGTTCCAGAAATGAAGTTGTTTTTTTAGTTCGCTGGGGAAAAATGGAAACAGGTCATGTATTGTAAGATTTTTTTTTAAATTAAATCTCATGAAAATAAAAGAAGTATAATATGGAATACAGCTAGTACTATAAATCAATATGAATAAAACAGGTCATTGCTTTTACAGGCAATACAACTGCTTCACTGACATTTTACATTCGTAAAGTTTACTTTATTACTTAATATCTTTTGCTCATTGTTTAACAAATACAAACATAATCAAGCTGATCACATTATCTTTATTTCTCTGAATCACAATTTCCAAAAGGACATTTTGCAATGAAAACCAGTTCTTCCTCAGAGAAAATGTTTCAAATAATATGAAAGCAGTTAGTTCCCAGAGCAGGGGGACTGACTGTGGTCAGTGAATGCATCTGTCCTCTGTCCCCTCCTCCCCCTTGTTTCCTTCCTCCCCACACCTGTCTTATTGTAGTGAAGAGACGCTCTTATCCCTTCTTCCTGATTCACTTATGCTCTGTTTTCACTTCTCTTAACTCTCGTGCTGATCTTTAGGACCACCCAGGTTCCTACTGTATTGGCCTGCAGGGCATGTTTGGCTACAAACTTCGACAGAAAAATGAAATCTCAGTTAGCTGTGTTTGCTAATTAATGGGATTAAAAAACAACAACATTATAGATATTTAAATTGTAAAATGAACTGTTTTAATACCACTTTAAATAATGGTGGATTTTATTGGTTATTTTGGGTTTGGAAGATAGATTATGCAGAATTATGAGGCACAAACACAACCACACCTTCTGAATTATTATCTATTTTACAAAAAGGGTTTTTTGCTTTTAAGGGAGTCTTGTGCAGTGGGTGTTTTATGATGATGATTGTTAAAGAACTGCTACCTCATCTGGACTACCCTTCTGTTAACAAAGTCTTCATGGACCCTTTGGAGCCCTTTTACAAGTCTGTAACAGCACCAGGAAAGAGGACAACCATTCATCCACAGATCCAGGACTCGTGATCTCCAAGTAGCATCCCCAGTTATGAAGAGCTCTTCTTGGGGGTCTCGGCAGGATAGAGGCCCTAGGTGATTGTGGCTGGGCTTCTTGTATAGTACAGTTTGTCTAAGAGGAAGCCCGAGGGGCACCTTCTCTGAGAAAAGAATAGTAAATAACATGGACGCGAGAAGGGGAGGAGCTGAAAAGCGTAAGGATGAGAGGAAGAAAAGGGGGAGGAGAGTGTCTTCATTGCTAATTAGCCACCTAGCTCAGGCCCTTCCTTTAAGAATACCACGATGGTGAGGACTAAGACGCACACTGAAGCACTGGGCTGTGTTGTGGGGGGTATAGCATCCTCTAAGTGTTAGGTAATTGGTGCGTTGTACCTCCAGTGAAAACTGCTGATTTCATAGGAAGTGCTAACAGGATCTTTGTGTGCCATGTTTCCCTTTTCCAGGGAGCCAGTGGGGCCAGACACAGAGAGCTCTGGGCGCTATAGAGGGAAAAGACCCCAGCCATACCTGAGTAGGGCCAGCTCCAGCGGTAATGAACCTCTTCACATGGCCGTTCACCCAAAAGGAGAAGAGGTGGATAAAGAAAGGAGGGCTGAGAAAGAGGAGGGGGTGCAGCCTAATTTTGCAGCCAGAGAATAGCAGGTGGGACAAAAGGTCTAGCTTGAGGAGCAGAGGTGGGGGTGGAAGGGGCTTTATTAGTGGTATTCTCCTGCCCCATTTACACCATCTCTCTCCTACGCAATGGAGCACTTATCACAAGTGTACCCATCCAGTTTGCCAATAGAAACAAGCAAACGCTATCCGTCAATGTTTACCATTAAGGATCTGTCATTTGCAGATCCACCATATGTGGCAGATTAATGGGATGCAGGCCTCTCTCTCTCTCTCTCTCTCTCTCTCTCTCTCTCTCTCTCTCTCTCTCTCTCTCTCTCTCTCTCATTCTCTCTCTCTCTCTCTCTAGTGTTCACCAAACACACCGTGTGGCCAAACTCAATGTTATTCTGGGAAAGAGAGAATGAAAACAAGACACAAAGAATGGAAACAAGTGATAGAAAAGGGAAAGTAATGATGATGTAAGCTGCAAGGTAAAAAAACTGGCAGATTTTGGACAGTTTACATGTGAGATTTATTTTCTTATTGTTAATATTGTTGAGCCAAAATTGTGTTAAACTGAATTATTGTGAACTCAGTGTTTGTGTTTCATTGTTGAGTAGAAACCAAGAAGCAAAACTAAAACAAGTCTGACTCATAATTTATAGAGCTAGTTTTTCTTCTTCATTATTTCTGAATTATGATATCACAAGTGTGACGGTGCAAACAAAGTGTTTTGCCACATGCTTCATCAGGTTCTTGTTACAATATAGCTTACAACCCTGTCTCCTATATCCGCATTGTTTACATCCAGCTTATTTGTTTTTCCAATTACGGTATGGTAAAACACATAATCCCTGCTTGGATTGTGTTCACAGGCCCTGTTTTTTCAAGTGAAGAAAGTGCTTTATTTTTTGTTTACAGCGTGCATGACTGTGACACCAGAGAGTGGGGTTCTCTGTATTACACTGACACATTATGTTACCCTGACCTTTGACAAATACTTTGAGTGCCTTAAGATAGTAATATGAAATGTAATCATGTTGTAGTTGTTTCTGGAATTTGTGAATTTTACAGGAGAAATTGTATAATATCAGCAAAAGTTTCACTAATGGATTCAGTTTTTAGATTTTGTGATTTTTTTTCAGGCAAACATCAATTGATAAAAATATTGATTTAAAGTTTTAACCTGGATGGCATTACATTTCCCACACTGCATATACTGTATATAAACTGTTGCATATAAGTACTACAGGTGGGTACTATAAAAGTCAATTGTATGTTTAGGAATCACTAACAGGTGTATGAAATCTCTACTAAAAAGGATTGGGGGAAAATGGACAGCAACTATATTTACAACTTCCACCTGCAAATAGTACTGAGAAATAATATCTTAATAGACCAGATAGCCTGTAAAAAAGCACTTACACTTACAACAATGAAATCATGTCCCACAAATATCATTCGTTATGTTTGTTTATAAAATATATAAACCGAGACAGTTCATATAAAAAAAGAACTTCCTCTTTAACCTGTCAAAGAGAAAACTTAATGGGAACAGAAGAGGAATTTCCCATGATTCATGTAGCCACAAATTAGGTTAAAGCAAATGTATGAATATAAAATAAATTGCAGTTCAACAAACACTTTCACTAAATGTAGAATTACAATTTTATCTTAAAACAATCCAATAAATCTCCAAAACGTATTTATACTATTTGAATCTACAAGTCCTTTACCTTGTTCTGTATAGTCCCACTATCTTTTCCAATTCCTCAGGTCCATTAGAGTCTTGTTTTTGCATTCAGCACGCCCTTATATGGGATAAATTAAGCATTGTAAGCTCTGTCTTACTGTCACCATTTTTGATTATGTGTGGTCTGCATCCTGGCTCTCTGCAGCCCCCCCCCCAACCCCACCCCCACCCCAACACACACACTCATACACAGACACACACTGTAACTACAGCCAGGCAGTTAAGACACTGACTTCTATTTCTTAAATACACACTGCACATCTTTGTCAGTATAAGGCTGAATGGTGACCCTCTGCCAAAGAAGAGGAAGAGGAAGAGAGGGGAGACGGAGCAAGGGTGACATACTCAGGTGGTCTTGTATCCATCTCTCTTTCTCCTTCTCTGTTGGACAAACAGAGAAGGAGAAACTTTGGTATGTCTGTCAGGCCATATCTGCCCATTCAACAGGTTCCTACAAGTGAGTGAACAAGTGTGGGGCTGGGGGGACAGGACGGAAGGAGGGACAAGCAGACAAATCTTTTTTTTGGTTCTCCCTTTTTTTTTTGTGTTCTTCCTCTGAGCGACACAAAACAACACAAAAGAGAAAGTTCTGTTCCTTTCCTGACTCCCTTACTCACAACCATGCACACACACACACACACACACACACACACACAGAAGAGGTCCTTTCTTAACTACAACTTCTATAAACTGTGTCACAAAGGCCCCCCTGCTCTTTGGCCTGTGCCCGAGAAACCACAAGGTCTGACTTTGTGTGTATTTGTGCGTGTGTGTGTATGTGTGTGTGTGTGTGTGTGTGTGTGTGTGTATGTGAAAGAGGCAAAACCTCCACACAAATTGGTCCACATGGAGAGAGATAGGAGAATGGAATAAGACAGAGACCAAATGACAAGGAATGGACTGAAAGACAAAGGGAGAAGGGGGAGAAGTGGGCCAGGAGGGGTTCACAAGTGGGACAGGAGAGGTATAGTGGAGGGATGGGAGAGGCTAACCTGCCCCAGAGAGAGAGAGCAAGAATGGGGGGAGGCAGGAGGGGATGAACAAGGGCCAGAGGGAGGTAATGAGTAGGAGAGGCCAGACTTCCCAGAAGTTATCCCTCATTTCCGTTGTGCTTTTGTGCCCCAACGGCCTCCCTCTGAGGGGCTCTGATGGCTATTGTTGGTGCCAGACTGGCCAAGAGGAGAGGAGAGGAGAGGAGAGGAGAGGAGAGGAGAGGAGAGGAGAGGAGAGGAGAGGAGAGGAGAGGAGAGGAGAGGAGAGGAGAGGAGAGGAGAGGAGAGGAGAGGAGAGGAGAGGAGAGGAGAGGTACAGTAGAGGTACAGTAGAGAGGCTCTGGGGGAGAAAAGGAAACACTTTTTAACCTTGAAACTCAAGAACATATGACCAAACCTTTTTTAAACCGAGCATTGTAATGACAATGTTAAAACCACACTCATTGATGAACAGCAACAACTCCTGGGACTGGAGGAGTCGAAAAAGTTGAATAATGGGAGTGGCAGAATAAGAGAGAAAGTCATACCTTAACACAGCAACAAGAAACCATCAGATAACAGAGACTTATTGTATAATGTAAAGCAATGGAGTACCTGTCATGAGAAAACATTGCATATGCTGATATACTGAATCAAGTCCATTTACCCTCTGTAAGCTCTCACATTTTCATGTTTTGACAAAAATATATCAATTATTTTTATGAATCACTTACTCTTTTATACAAATGCAAGTTATTCTCTGAATGGTGAAGGATGGGGACAACTTGTCTCCTAAAATAACTACATTAATGAGTCAGTAGCATACATATTTAAACCTACAACATAACATCTCAAGTTTTTTTTCTGTTGGTGTTGTTCTTTTCTTTGGATGCCCCAATTAAACTCATTTCAGCTGCTTTGTTCTGGTGGTCTTGCAGGATATCTACCTCACAAATTCAGCTCATTATCTTTGTAATATGCAACATTTCACTGATCCTATTTTGCACTGTAACCGTTCTCATAATAAACTATGTTAAATTGTCCAAAAAGATGGCAATGTTTGCTACCAGTAAGGGCATGAACACCTTGCATCTTTTGGTGCAATTAAAAACTTGCTGAGGGTTACATCTATATTTCATATAATCTGTAGTCCAAGATGATTAAAGCAAATCCTGCAACTCCATTTAAATGCATGTGGAAAGTGCATTATCCTTTGGAGCAGTAGGAGGGTATGCACATCTTATTGTTGTGCAGTAGGGTGCAGTGGGAATGGAGATATATACTGAAATGTCACAGCAATCATCCAGCTGTCAAAGGGGTAATTTGACCGTTGATTTGGCTGCTAGATGGACGGATACATATTGTAAAGGGAAGGGAATGTGTGACGTGATGAAGAAATACTTGGTAAATGCAGGTTCACTGAGGAAGAGCTGCAAAGAAAACTGGGAGGCAGATACAGATCTACTGCAGATACAGTGCAATGACCAGAAAATACAGACTTATTTATGGTCAAGTAAATATTAAGACAGATCCACAAACTGAATATATTGCTCCTAAAGAGTTCTTATAAGCTGAGAGCGAGACAGACAAAAGGCTGTACAGTGCAGACACACAGACAGGTTCATGTCACAGAGAGCTGATGGACAGCTTTGACTGACAGGCAGACAGACAGGTCTGTGGCAGCCCAGTCAGTCCCATTATGGTGCAGGGGTGTTCCCTCTACAGTGGAAGCTGTCACTCCTCTATCGCTCAAATGACAAGCCACTCTAGCCGGGGACGCGCTGCAACGGGCTGAGAAAGCATGTCATCTTTTTCTTTTCTTCCCCCCTCTCGGCGATGTCTCGCTCGATAAAGGAGCAGCCACGAGAACAATGAGAACGACGGACGAGAAAAGGACAGAGAAAAGACAGAGAAATGGGGGAGAGGGCGAGAGGGAGAGAGAGGAAGATGGGGCGTTTTGACATCTGAATTACATTTCTATCGCCTCAGACGCCAGACAAGAATGGAGAAACGAAAGAAAGAAGGATAAGAGGGAGGAAAAAGAGAAAGAGGGAGGGAGGCGGGACGGCAAACCATCACTTAGATGTTTATTTTAACTTCACTGTATTTGGCTGGCATCTAAAAAACTCAAACCCCGGTGCCTTTGACATGTGCTCTGTGAATGTGGTTGTGAGGGAAAGAGTGAGCAGAAAAGTGATATTCGTGTTATTTGACAAGAGGAACATAGGGGAATTTGGTTTTGAGGCGGTTTTCAAGAAGAATCAGTAACTTGGAGAGCTTTACACACAAATACCACACATGAGGCCTCAAAAAGTGATGCTGCAAACTGACAAACATGACAGCAGACTCTGAAGATGACTGAGGGGAGATAACTGACACTACCTGTGCATGTACAGTAACATTCTTCTATCTAGCTCTGCCTCGGGCCACTTTTTTGCATTAAATGTTTTTTTCCTTCATATCAGATGTATAGGTGTTCTGTCCTTGAGTATTGGCCTGTAGTGAGTGCACCTCTGATACTAGTGGGATCTGCATATAACTGCTTGTCTAACCTTGATCAATACTCTTTGATGAACACATACATTTCTTGAATTTTCCTTTTTTTTCTGCACTTTACCTGAAACCGGTGATTTTTGGGGGGCTAATGGGTTATGGCATCAGATCTTGCATTGACTGTCATCCTTAAACTACCTGACATGGTGTTTAAGGCTTTACTGAAGACCAATACAATACCAATATAAAGATATGATACTGATATCAGCATCAATAACAATATTAATACAGATTCTGATGAGTAGCAATACTGATATATATCTACTAATATTGGTATCAATAAGGGATGTGCATTGCAAGGGAAATTACTATTCGAAAGTCACTGGCAATTATTATAGAAAAATTCCAAATTACCGCAGATGACCAAGATGTACATCTAAGTATGTTAGCTTAATGCTAAGATGATATGGAAATTGCCATCAACGGGCTAATCGTTATCGTACTATTAGATCGACTTTGGAAATTCTATTTTAAGGTGTAAGAGTTATATATTGATGCTTTAATGAATATTCAAATATTGGAAAACCTTGGCCGAACCCTAGTATCAATGCCAAAATCTATACTGATACTGGTATCGTAATCAAGAGCAACATTAAGTTCATTTGTGGTTCATGTGGTGCAAGACAGTAACAAAAGCCAAGGGGGTAAAGATAAGCCTTCATCTATTCACAAATCAGAAGACATCTTAACCCCTCTCTTCCATCATATTATTCCATTGCTTGCTTTTCTCTCCGACTTTTAACTTGTCACATATCTTTACTTGTGTGTGAAGCCCATTGTGTGCGTGTGCATATGTAAATGTGTGTGTGAGCGTGTGTGTGTGACACCCAGCCCTCTATAACCTCATTAGAATCTTTCAGGTCCTGCTGTGCACCCATCCACACACACTCACTGTGCTTTGATTTCTCAAAGTCTAAAGATGTCAATCACCTGCCTCCCTCCCAGTCAGAGCAGGGGAATTCATACACACAGGCACACGCAAACAATCTCTGAACAAGCACGCACACACGCATACACTATCCATCAATGTCCTCCTCCTCCTACTTCCCTCCATCTCTCTCCCGCTCTCCCTCGTCACTCCCCCTCAGCCGTTCCACTATTTGAGAGTAATTTCATGTGCCAGCGTGGTGCATAATACACTTTTAATGGACAACTAATTCTCTGCCATTACTTCGTCAACATGATTACGGGATCTGCCGCTCGCAATCCTGAGGAGTTGGGCCCAGGCTTTTTAAATATACACAAGACATTAATGTCTCTCTATTCAGCTTTACATCAGGGGATGTCAGCCATTTACATAATGCTGCCATTGAGGTCTGTGACAGCCTCTCTCTCTTTCTCTCTCTCCCACTCTCTCTCCTGCCCTGGCTCTATTTTTCAACATGATTTATCTCCACAAAAGGCCTCAGAGCACTGCCTTTTCCCTTCTGCCTCTCTCTCTCTCTCCCCTATTCTCTGAATTCTTGCACTTTGCACCAATGTCATGGAATAAATGGTGGAGAGATGGAGAGAGAGGGGGAGACGAAGAAAGAGAGGGAGAGAGGAGAAGGGATTAGGCGAGGTTGGTTTCTCTAAAGGGGTGTGAATGGGGAAAGTTGCCTTTCCGTCACCTGTACAAAGACAGGATATCAGAGAATAAAAAGGGATGAGTGTATAATTTGACCACTTAAATGGCTAGTTCATTAGGCCTGTCAGGATAGCACTTTTCTGCCTGTCGGGAGGCATGGCAGATATGCAAATCGGTTCCCTGTGGAAGACTCGGCTTTGCTCCTGATTTCTGTATTTTAGGAAGAAACACACAGCTTTGAATGTGCTTTAGAATGAGTGAGTCAGTTTAAAACGTTGCAGTGTATGTATGATTTTCCTATTTAAAAAGGAATTCATTAGATTTTAGACAACCATGGATATTCTGTCTTGTGAGTGTGATGTGATTTGATTGGGATGTGAGGATTTCTGAGCTTGTAATGCAAGAAAAATTTCCGTGCAAACGGACAATAAAGTGTTATCTGATCTTATCACCTGTGGGCATCAAAAGGTCAACAATCTGATGGTGAAATAAAAGCACAACATTGAGATAATTGTTTTGGAACTATTTAAATCTAAATAATTTTCTACGAAATAGTTCAAGAAGAAGAAAATCTAATTTGGCAACACAAGCTGAAGGTCCTTGAGGTAGTAATGAGTTAAATCACATACAAGTCATCATGGCTGTTTTGTAAAATAAAAGAATTAAAAAACCTACGCAGAGTTCATGTCACTTCAAGAGTAGAAATCACCTGTTGCAGAAGTGAAAATATTGAACAATCAGCACCTTAAAGGTTCAAAAAGAGGGTCTGCACAATACAATACATGTGCATACACAGTGTCCTGGTGACAGGGGAAACATATTCTTTTTGCTGTCAGGAAGTTCAGTCAATGTCTGAAGTCTGACACTGAACATAATAAAAGCCTCCGTCCGGTTTCAGGTACCTTTTAGCCCGGGTACACAGCATTGCGTGCAATGTTTGTACAGTGACGGTCTCCGGCTAAATCAAAGCAACAAACCTTGTTATTGTCTCTACAGGGACATTTCCTATTGAGCTCTGTTTGATGTATGGGAGCAGACTACTATTGGCCACAGGGGCCAAATACAGGAAGTTGTCTTTCATGTTTTTGGACGCCATTTTGTCAGGTCAAGGCTGGTTTATGAGCCTCTCAAGAGCTGTGGGAGTTGAGAGAGAAGTTGATTTAAACAGAGGACAGCAAATGTTGGAATCAAGGGTTTGGATATGATTTATACTTACAATTTCTTGTTCATTTTTTTGAGGAAAGATTATATTTTCTATATTTTCCTTCTTCACAGCAGCATGGTGGTTGGTCTAGGTAGGTGAAGTTGTACTAGGTGCTTTTATACTAAATAGGCTACAAAAAACTGTTTTGCATGTCTGATTCATTTTCCTGGTTTCCCACTTGTGTTCATTCGATAGAAATACCTGTTACATTCACATAATATATTTCAATGTAATATATTTATATAATATATAATATTTCAATGTAATATGTGTAAACATGTTATGAAAAAAAACTACTTTGGAATTCTCAGCTACATGCCATCATCCGAAGCAGTATCATGTAACTTGTTTCCTGCATATACAATACATACTTGACGCGAACAAGCCAGCTCTTTGACCAAAAGTGATAAAACCATATGAGAATGTTAGAGCGGACTCTGTAGTGTGAGCAGTAATTGCCTCTAATGGAAAGACATATAATAGCAAGGGAGTATATACCAGCTTAAGAGTGAGAGTACTTTTTCTCTTTTCTTTAGAGAGTGGATGAAAACGCCTCAGAAAAGACTGTGTGTGTGTGTGTGTGTGTGTGTGTGTGTGTGTGTGTGTGTGTGTGTGCGTGCGTGCGTGCGTGCGTGCGTGCGTGCGTGCGTGCGTGCATGCGTGTGTGTGTGTCTGTGGGAAGGTAACAGGTGTGCGTCCAGATGTCCAAAGAGCTCTGTGAAAGTGTGTACGTGTGTGTATGCGTCAATAGTGGTCCAGTATGGCCTGTAATTGCCAGTATTGCCCCCATTAAAAGCCGGGCTGTACTCACGACGAATGCATGTACATGTACACTCACACACCTCTAGTTGGCCACTATTATAAAAGAAAATCATATGCAAAAGACTAACGACAGCATGAGTATGTGTGTAGCAATGCTAGCATTAAGCCATAGTCAGCTGCAAGTTTAGCCATACTCTTTTTTAACGCAACATGCAAACATTGTCAGTGCTTACAAGAAAATGTTTAGTAGGTTACCCAATGTTATCATTCTGGTTTATCTTTTTAGGACATCAAATGTTCACTTTAACACAGACCATAAAGTACAGGTGAGGCATATAGTTTTACAATTTGTAATACCTAAATTGTGTTTTTATTTTGATCCTATTGACTGTTTTTTGTCTTGCCACAGATGTAGATGTCATTCAAAATCAGTTAGACAGAAATGTTATTATCTGTTCAACACCATTGCAGTCTGAGCCTATTTTTTTGGTCCGAAATTGATGCACGTTTAAAAAGAAATACAACCTCATGTTATGTCTATCATGTTTGCACACTGACTCTGAAACTTTCGTCAGTTATTATTTTTTCGGTACAGGTTTGATTTTCTGCGTTTTTTTCGCATCCAGCCCTGTGTGTGTGTGTGTGTGTGTGTGTGTGTCTGTAGTGTCCCTACCACACTGCAGGCCGCTGTGTATGATCAATTGCTTCGCGGAAATTGGTGTTCTTCTTTTTAATGTGTGGTTCCAGTATAGAGAGTAGTGTATCAAACTGGACCACTGACATCCTGAAATACACCTGGGAGCGATCGGGAGAATTCTGCAGCTCCTTATCGACTGGGAAAACTCTCCTTTACTGAGGTAAGACTTCCTTCGCTCTTGTCTTGTTTTCATGTGGACGGCCTGCTGTTTTTTTCAAGGCGTGAAAGAACCACAAAATCAACTTCACTGCTTGGTCACTCTGCGTGATGAGTATGAGACATACTGCGAATTTTCGCAATCAATAGAAAAATAAACACATCGGACTCAGTGTGCAAGGAGTCTGAGCGTTACGGGGTTTTTTTAAGATTACTGATCCAAAAAACGCATCCAAAAAGAAAGAAATTTGATTGGACAAACACATTCCATGAGTGTTGCTATATGGTACAGTGAGACCTTGAGCAATATATTTCATTCCACTTCAGGTATTTTTTATACAGTTAATTATGGTGGCAGTCAGAGATAAAGCTTTAAGTAAAGGCGTACATAAAATAGCAAGTGTGCGTAAAATGTTAAATGGCTTGGCGATATCCCAATTCCAGTGAAGTTGTGTTGGAGGAGCCAAATGAAGGATGAAATAAACACAAAAAGTTATAGTTTTGTTGCTTTGAACTGTTAATACTATGTGCCGCTAGTAGAACTGTGGTTTAAAAGCTGTACCGCACTCAAGGTTTTGCTCTTATACTGAACATCAGTTGTGTGATTATCTTCAGCACGAGGCCTGCATTCTTGCACTTTTACCTAATCACAATTGTGCTGAAAATCAGAACAACAGCCTTCCTTCTCATGTGATGTTTGCTTCATCACTCAATGAGGTACATTAATGACAATTCATTCAATGGGTGTCACAATATTTTTACCCCAACCCAACTGCTGGTGGCGCTATGTGGAATCATGTGACCAGAGACGAAGGGTGCATTCGGATTGTCCCTCCTATCTACTTTCACTATCCACTTAACCTTAACCCCGTGAAAATGTCATGGGGTTAAGGAAAGGTGTTAGGAGAATTCATAAAGGACTTAGGGAAAGGCGATCGCGTTGTTTTGACAATCCGACCGCATTTCCACTAGGCGACGTAATAATGCGACGGCGGCGGAGGTTAGTGACGTGGGTCTGCCGTAGTGAAACTACAATTTTCAGAAAATGGACTACTAAAAGCTCATCTAAAAAAGTTCCCTGTGCCTTCTTACCGGTGAAATAATCCTGACTACCACAAGGTTGGAATTAAAATAAAAGGAATAAAGGTTACCAGGATACTTCACTTTGATCGTTTTACAACATCAGCATCACGTTCATAGTTCACCTCTGGGTTTAAGATTGTTGAAAGTTGTTCAAGGCATATTATTGCAGTGGTAACTTCCATGATCTGCGTCCCTTTTCTTTTTTTATTAACAATGTTTTATATTACAATTTCTCGTATAAATCAACATCAAATGACAGCAAAGCATCTACACTTAACATGAGACAAGAATGTATAAAAGCAATGTTCACCTTCTTCACACACACAAAATAAAAAGAAAGAAAGAAAGAAAGAAAGAAAATAAATACAAAGGCCGTAACAAATTATAAGTCTAATCAATATATAAACCAAATGCAGATTGTCTCCACATTTCTCCTCCAACAGATCGTTAGTTTTCGTGAACGGTCGGATGAGCGAGTCGCTTTAAATGTTGCGGCCGCAAGGAATTGTGGGGCAGCATTATCTCATCTCCTTTCGTAAAGGATGGTCCAGTGTTTCCTATGCTAAAGGGGGTTATAAAGGAAGCATCGACCCACCTTTCCTTAGCTTTTAGAGAATTCGAACGGCTCTTATCATGGCCGCCACTTAAATACTTCCGGGGTTAAGGAAAAAAGGATAGTGAAAGGAGATAGGAGGGACAATCCGAATGCACCCAAGGAGATGCATTCTATGGAAACCACATCATTTTGTGGAAAAACCACGTCATTTCATCTTGTAGATGTGGAGATATTTTATTAGATATGTGAACATTTTGCTGACCTTGTGGATCTAGAAGAAAGGTCAGTAGATAACCAAAGTCATAAGGGTTCATTCTTTGGGAAACTTGAATATGAATGTGCAAAATTTCATTGAAATCCTTTTTTATTTGAAGACATTTCAGTCATAGCAAAGTGGCACAATGTCCAACCAACATGGCCATCCCTGTACCTAAATACAAGAGTGGTTAAAAGGTAATATGAGAAAGTATAATTGAGAATGTTTTCTTCCATTCTGATCATGACTGATATTCTGTTTTGAAATGGAGGCCGAGCAAGGTGATAATGCCTTAGTATTTGATCAATTCACAACTTAAAATTAGTAAACTGCTTGAATATATTGAAACATTATTTCTATCCATTTGATAAAAAGTTACGGCAGTTAAAAAAAACTTCTGAACAATCATAAGAGCTGTGCACAAAAGTTTACAACACTTTCCAGTCGCACCCGTGTGAAATACTAATTGATTAAATTCCGATTGAAACATTCCCCCTCTGAAAATACATTTCCTAATGTGACAGCTCATGAAATATTGTTTGGACTTGTAATGCTCAGGGTTGGCATCTCCGGATGTGAGACAGTGACAGGTAAAAACACATGCTGTATATGATAACAGACATTTCAATGAATAGCTGAACAGTGCCATTAGAGAGGTGAGGGGTGTGGCGCTATGCAGATCACCCAGCAATAGAAAGATGATATTGCTATTACCAGGCGTTGACACATGAGATTGCATTTACATTTTCATCCAATGGAAACCTAAACCCAGACTGTTGTTTGTGCGAGTTAGCAACAAGGTGTGAATACCAAAACAGTAATCAATATGGAGAATAGCTTTTGGAAATTGCATTGTAAAACATGGAAAAACTCTGACATCTTGCCCTTTCTTTATCTCCGCCCATCGCATCTCTCTTTGTCTCTCTTTTCCTCTCCTCAAAGTCTTACTCTTATCCTCTACTTCCTCTTGCTTTTCACACGCCCCGCTCTCGCTCTCTGGTGCCTGAATTGGTTATCAGCGAGAGACTTCTCTGTGTTTGTGTTCCGTGTTGTCAGTGGCAATGGCGTTATCAATTAGTGCAGCAGTGGGAGCCCAATTAACAGCATCAAACAGCTAATTAATAGAGCTGTGTGAGTTAGCAGCTCACAACAGCACACTGCATGACTCTGAGCTAGCATCGCATGTATAGCATGAGCACGCTGCAGGGGAGACAGGGTCATACAGCAGCAGATAGTCATGTGCATGCAGAGACACACACACACACACACACACAGACACACACAGACATATATTTAGATAAATGCAAATTGTATTGCATGCAAGTGTATGCTAATTTACAAGGGCAAATGTGCTAATTTACCCTCAAACAAACAGTCAAATGTAAGACTACAAAATAGGGCTCATATGTGAAGGGAAACTCAACAATGACAGACACATTGTGTTAAATATAACATACTGACATCATAAACGAAAGAAGGCTAAATGCAATGACAGCTACTAAGAATCGTTAACAAAAAATTAAACCTAATGACCAATTCTCTTTCTTAGTTATGTCCAAATATGTTCTCTGTCATGATCCAAATATGCTATATCAATTGCACTGAAGGGATATAATGTTCACTAACATGAAAGAAATGGTGTCATTTTATCTGTCCTAGTTGATGGTAGTCATGATTATCCAATGATCTTTCTTTCTTCTTTTCTTTTGTTTGTTTGTTTCTTTCTTTCTTTCTTTAATTCTTACTTCATCTGAAATGCAGATAAGAGACAGGGGATGACATGCAGGGTCGTGGCAGTGGGAGAGAGCACAGCATCATATTATTTGAGCGCACACTACCAGGTGAACTACCAGGGCGACCCCATGACAGTGTGCTTACCAGTATGCTTCTGTATCCAAACAGCTAGTTAGTGGTAAAACTCATTACATTCTGTTATTATCCTGTGTCTGTTTGTGAATGTCGAGTTGTGGCATAAATAAACATCTTAAACAATAACCAGTCAATCTGACAAGAAAACTACCCAGCATCTTTCCTAAGGGATCAATCATTTAATTGTATTTATATCAGTTTTATATCATTATTTAATTAAATATTATGTTAAATTGTAAATAGTATAAATTTTTAGACTGAACACAAAAAAGAGAAATGTAAAGTGACCTTGTCTCTTAGAAATTTACGACGAAGGAGTCAGAAAAAACAACAAAAAAGGAATCATTCAGATAGACATAACAACAAAAAGAATGGCAGGCTGATGCCAACCCTTTGTTTTCTGACCATAGTCTATTGCCATAACAACTATTAGAGGTGGAAAGGTGTTTTATTAATACATAAATAGCCCATGGTTACACTTAATTGATAACCCAGTACAACTTCAATGGGCCAAATGTGCATTTTTGTCTGATGACATAAGTGGGATAGAGTTGGCACTTGTGTTTCCTATCGCTGGCACGGAAAAGCTGCAGGGGAATCAGGCCAGAAACTGCAACAAGTAAAGTGCTCAGCTTTTGCCACTACAGCTGGGCACTTGTATGAAACACAGACAGCACTACAGATAAACAGCTCACTATCGTGCATGGCAGACATCCAGAATAGTATTCAGGCAGCAAAAGTAATCCCAAAAACGCTACAAGAAAGTAGAGTAAAAAACGAAACAAGAATGACAACTAATGCAAATACACAAGCAGGGCGACGAAGAGCTATAGCTCTACTGAATCATGCCAATATTTTAGGGGCTTCCAATATTTTCAGCACATACTTAGCTTAATCCATTGGAACGAATAACAAAAAAGAGAACTCAAGGCTAGTAGAGTCTTGACAGATGACAGTCTGCCAGGGCCAAAGGCTAGACTCAAGCTGGAGACGAGGATCCTTCTTCTGCAGGATAAACCCTGGCCAGAGCACTGCAGCTCAGGGTCTAAACTCAATGGTGGGAGAAGTGGCTGCACTTCTGGAGTGTCAGGGGAAAAAAAAAACACACACACACACACACACACTGATGAAAAAGCATAGAGACATGGGAATTCATTAGAAAAGGAGGAAATAGGCCACTACCCCTACTCTTATTATTTAGAGCTCAACAAGCAGAATTTAAGAAATGCTTCACTCTCTCCCTCTCTTTCTCTCTCACACACACACACACACACTCTCTCTCTCTCTCTCTCTCTCTCTCTCTCTCTCTCTCTCTCTCTCTCTCTCTCTCTCTCTCTCTCTCTCTCTCTCAATCACTCATTCAGTCACTCAGGTTGTGGTTATGGCTTAGGGAACACTCCAGCTCCATTCAATCAAACAGAGTACTCGGACTGAATCAGCTAAAGGTTAATTGCACCGACGTCCTTGTGCACATATGGAAGGGAATTGTGTGTGTGTGTGTGTGTGTGTGTGTGTGTGTGTGTGTGTGTGTGTGTGTGTGTGTGTGTGTGTGTGTGTGTTTGTAAGGATGAGTGTATCTGAAACCCTTACCCAAGTGCTGTATTGAAGCAAAAATGCCTTTTTGTCGTAGAAGGATTAGCGTGAACATAATCTATGTACATTTCCCCCTAAGGAGGCAGACAAGTGGCTGCTGCAGTATTTACCTCCCCCAAACAGAAAAGCAGGAAAATAGTTTGGAACAGGTGCATGCCACCCTGAGAGCCACCATAGAAGAAGACTGGGAGGAAAATGCTGGTCTCTGTTGAGTTACATGCTTATATGCTGGAATTCTTATGACTTTTGTTTAATCTGAATTCAGGTTTGATTAATCAAATGTTGTGCAAGTTAAGATAAAAATACTCTGTGATAAGTTACGATACAGGAAATATCTTTTTTTTATGTGGTGTCTAACACTGAAAGGTTTGCAACATAATCTTCAGTGTCACAATTGAAAAGTCAAACCAAAAATAATCTTCATCTCTGTAAAATGATCTTCCCTTTTTTGAGTTCTCTTATTTATTTAATTATTCTGTTTAATCAATATTTCTGCACAGCTCACAACTAATGGTCACTCTTTGGGGACAACATGTCATGGCAGATGTCTGTTCAACGTTGAGTCATGTTCTGCTGGTTTCTTCTGCCCGTTAAAGGGAAGTGTTTTCTGTTACGTTTGCCAGGTGCTTGCTATTTGTTGAACTATGGCAGTATTACTGAGGTTTGCTTTCTCATATATTTCATTGCTTATTTTGTTTCTGTCGTTGATCTACTATTATTTTATGTTGGGTCACTCTAAGGTCTAGACCTGCTCTTTATGAAAAGAGTCTGCAGATATCGTTTTATATCATTTACCCCTATATGAATAAAAAGTTGTTGATTGATTGCATACGAAAACTAAGCCCTCAACGGTAAACTTGTCAAACAACAAGAAAAGTTCATTTTTAAATATCTCCTTGATTTCATGTTAGCATGGGGCAAATGTCAAGCAGTAATTCAGAGTCATATCGAGGAAATTGTCTCAAACCCTAGACTTGTAACAATGGTTGTATGTGTGTATGAATAAAATGGACCTTGGTTTTAAAGCTGTATTTTGCTGTTCCAGTCTAGGGGGCCAAAGAGTCACTGGCAGAGTGCTGGGCTGCGGCCTCGTTGACCTTCAAAGCAGAGACGAGGGCCCTCTCCATCCCGCCAGCACTACTTGTGGCAGGAAGAGAGGCTTGTTGACTGGCCCCTAATGGCCCCCTGGCCCATGTAACATGGGTCGGTAGGTCTGAGCTGTTGCCCTGGCGACCACAGGCACATAGGCCAAAGAGAAGAGGGGGGCAAAAGAGAGGAGAAAAATAGATAGAAAGATGGAAACAGAACAAGGTGAGGAGGCAGACAGACAGATGGAGGCACGGGACAATAAAAAAAATCATTTTCTAAAGTTTAACAAGATTAACAGTATGACTATCAGACATGCTGATATCATACTGATAGTGGACAAGTAGTCACAGAAGTTGCAGCATTAAACTTTAAAAATAATGTTTTACATTCTTAAAGCCTTTGAAGGGGGGTAAATAATACGTCCATAAGGTAAGTGCAGGGCATCAACGAAAAGACCTGCACAGTTACTCCATGCCCCCAAAAATGTAGATATCACAAAGTTTCAAGCCTACACGGATCTCTGTCAGGGCAATGTAAGAAAAAAATTAAAACCTCACTGCTCAGCTTTTTGATAGAATGTGTGATTAACTATATACACTCTTAAGGACAATAATCCTAAACACACAATAATTAATTAAGAATCCACACGAAAGATGAAAATAAAAATAAAACAGTATTGTACAATTGTGTCACATAGGACAGCTTTCAACTTTCCAACCGATCTCCTATCCACACTTGGAAAAATACTATTTCACTAGCAAAGTACCATCAATTTAGGGCTGAAGCTACTCCCCCCCAAATTCACCACCACACCAAGACAAATTCCTTGTATGTGTAAATGTACTTGGCAATAAAAAACGATTCTGATTCAGAAATTCTTCTATAATTATTCACTTTAAAAGTGTGGAAATGGATGTAATGGGTATTATAAGTATAAGAAGAGGTATATGATTTTTAAAAAATGATCCAAAAAGCAGTGTTAATTAAATTGTTCCCACAACGCCGCCTTTTTTTTTACAAACTTCTGAAACCTGTATTCAGCTAAATGAATTATTTAAGAAGACAGAAAGCATTTGAACTAGAACTTACGACTAAACTGCAATGACATTTTATAGACTAAAACTGAACTGAAATGTTTTGAGATGTCAGTGACTAAAACAAAACACTTTTAAAGACTAACAGAGCTAGATGTTTTATGGGTTATGACTCTGGAAATGCAAAGGAATTACAATAATACGGCAAATAAGAGGGACCAGCCGAGACAGTCTAAGCAGACACAATGTAGATGTAAGGCCGGGTCAAGTTGGCTAGACTCTGTTATTTGTTTGAGAGACGGAGTTAAAGGCAGCTTAAACATGAGTCAGGTGAGGGCCAGAGAAAGGTGTGGGCTGTAATGGATTCTAGGAGGTTTATGAGGGCACAGCATGGCACCCACTGTCAGGCTAAATTTACATACTGTATGTAAAAACACCCATTAACATATATTGGGCTTCCATCGAAATTCATGGCAAACTTTAGCGTGTATTGATAGACTGCTTGCCTGAAAACACATCTGAAGGGGATATTTGATGAATTAACTAGGCAGTTTATACATATGTATAAAGTATGTTTTGAAATGGTTGTAAAAAAAAATTGAATTTTCTTGTTCTGAATATTAGTTACATATCAATTAGTATAGTTTGGTTATTTTATCAAATATTTATGCAAAAATAATCAAATGACAAGAAGACACTGTTTTAGCATGTTACACTAGCGGCTTGTTTTTTGTAATTTACTAATTTGCGCTCTATGTCAGGATGTATTGGCTCCCTGACAAACTGGCTGTTTCACAGCCTGATTGATGGCCTTGCTGATTATCTGACTGACAGAGTCACAGGCAGACAATAGCACAGAAAGGAGCTGCTTGTATGCAGAGAGGCAGGTGTTAATTCAGCGCGGCTCCTGCAGCGGCTAATGTGGGCCCTCTGCCATTAAAAAGCAGGGTAAACACTGCCACAAGAGACTGTCAACATTTACAGGAAGGACTCTCAACATACACAAACCTCTTCAGTCGTTCTATACGTCTCTCTCAGTCTGATTCCTTCTTTCTCTCTCTGTATCTCTTGCTTCCACCCAGCCTGACCTAATCAGCGATAAGTTGAGTGCTTTCGACAATAGCGCAGCCCCCTTAATTAGCAGCCAATTGCTATAAGCTCATGTGTAAGCATCAGTGTACTGCGTGAGCGTATATATCCTGTGTTTCCAGCCTCCAACCTGACCTCAGCTTGCTCCAGTCACTCAGCTAATAAGTCAGTCAGTGAACTTAGCCTCCTGCATATCCAGATGGAGAGGTTTAATGGGTATTAGAGGCAGAGGGGCAGTACAGGTAAAAGGGAATAACTACAAGCAGCCTTTAGAGCCTTAGAGAGAACAGATTGGAGTCGACGCACAGCTGATTTTGTGTTTTTACGCGCGGTAAATGTTTCCACAAGTGACAAAAGCTATTTTTTAAAGACGCTCAATGATAAACTCGGTAAAACAAACATGTTTCCCACTCTCTATTGATATATCCTTTTACACACAGCCCTAGTTGACTGTATTAATACCACATACCATCTCCACTTTTCCCAATTCCCTCTCCTGTAATGGAAAACATTATTGTTGTCAAGGCCAGCATCAGGTGTGTGCACGAGGAGGATTGTAGATGCTGTGTGTATTTGTGTGTGTGCCAGGTGGAAATGAGGGGGGGTGGGGTGGGGGGTACGGCACCCACTCTGCGACGTCAACTCATACTCGATGGCTTTCTAAATTTGAAAAAGAAAAAAATGCTCTCAGGGACTTACTTTGCTGCATTCCACTTCATAAGCACAAACAAACGGACCAAACAGCCATTCTGCAGGGAGAAGTGGGAGGGAGGGTTGGTGGTAGGGTTAGCAAAAAAAAAGACCCTCAAAAAACAGGGAGAGATAAAGAGAAAGAGAGGAGTATTGAGTGGTTGTGTGTGTGTGTGGGGGGGGGGACAGGAAGGCAAGCAGACGGCGCTGAAAAACCAAAGTGACTCCACTACCGATAATGAGCGGATCATTTAAAAAGCCCTCCTCAAATTGCCTTGAGGAGGAGAGGAAAAAGGAAAAGGCTTGAAAGGTTTTGAGAGATTTTGGTCGCTGGACGAAGAGGTGGAGGTAAGAAACAGTTTTTGGCAGTCAGGTGAACACACTGTATAATCATATATGCAGCCTACACACTGAAACATGCGGCTCACTTTAGTTCAGAGATTATCCACCTGAGCTCACCATGCACACACCATCTGTATCTGACTAAGTGAGGAATATTGTGATGTACAGTTTTGGGCTTTTTTATACCTTTTTAAAACCATCAAAACAAAAAGGGGTTTAGAATGTGGCTTAATGAAAGACAAGGCTATTCTTTTTTGCTTTAAGCCCTTAAAATTATAATCAGTTTCTTCTGGGTTAAATTGCTCAAGGCAGCCACCTACAAATGAAATCTGAATGATTTAACATACACCATAAAAAAAACAATTGCATGCAAATTGAGTAGTGAAATAAAAGCAAAGCAAATAAAATACCAAAGCTTCACAAAAACAACCATTCCATTGGCCACATCAAATTAACTGACACTTTTTAGTGACCTTGTACTTGCATTTAACAAAAACAAAATCAAGAGATTTCAAGAATTTTTGGAGAACTGCAGAAACTGCGGCACAGAAAAAAACATGAAAGTCAAAGTGATGGAGAGCATGCTATTGATTTGCAGTAAGTTTGTATGTGTGATACGTCTGCATGTGTGTTTGTTTGTTGTTTTGGTGTGCAACGCTGAAGTGGGAACCAGCCTAAGGGTCAGGGGATTCCAGTTAGCTGGCAGGAGAGTATCGACAAAGCACACAGTAACATGACACATGGCATGAGTGTTCCTGAGCCCATGGTGAGTAAGATTCGTTTTGTGATGAATTTGCATCGATGAAGCATGTGGTTCGCATGTTGATGTCAAACAACCATAGGTACAACCTTACAATAAGTTATCATCGGACTCTGCAGTTATCCTCTGCACCTTTGAGCTAAGTGGAAAAGTAATAACTTTGAGTTGTCTTTCAGCTACCTATTATGGTTGGAAGAACCCCAATATTTTTTTTTGGTTCACTAATGTTGCTGTTTTGTGTAACACAGCTCTAAAACCCATCGATACTACACAGTCCACAGACAAAGTTAGTCATTATTGGCATCAAAGACCCAGATATCTCACTCAGAAGTTAGAGACCAAAACTGAGTTAAAAGTAGGTTGGATATTAGACTTAGGGTGGTTTCACACTAAGGACCCTGGCCCGGATCCGAGTACACCTTACCACAAAGTCCAGCTCATTTGATCAGTGTGAACGCAAAAGTCCCGTACTCATACTGTACTCTGGCATCGTGTCCAAACCGCTTGAAGAGGTGGTTTCGGGCATGATTCATGTAATTCTAAACGGCTCCTGACGCTTCAAAAACCGTCGTATCCACGAAGCACAGGCCCGTTTCGTCCTCTGAGCTGCACGGTAGATGTGGAAGTAGGAAGAGGGTCATTGTTGGTGTCTTAGAAATAACAAAAACATCCACAGTTAGAAGGATAGACTCAGCCCGTGAGTGGTTGCCATGGTTTCTTCTTCTTCTTTCTCCTTTTTGGCGGATTTGCAAACCTATGTGCTATGTGCATATTGCCACCTGCGGTATCGTACTGTGTACATACGCAAGTGTACTCGGGTATGGAACGATGTTACAAATGTGAACGCAGACCTACGGGTGAGGAGGGGAGGGACAATCGTGCTCGAGCATGGTACGAAACAATCGTGCCTAATGAGAAAACGCCCTAAGAATGGACACAAAGCCAGAACTGTGACTCCACATGAAGGCTGTTCTGTGTGGCCTGGAAAAATAAAGGGGAAAGTGTTAAATATTCAACATATTAACTTAACTAGATAACATTACCTTGTTGTTGTGTTTAAAGCTTATTCTGACTGCATTTTGAGACACCAATTCGACAAACACAATATACGAAGGTCATATTCAAATACAAACAAATAAAGAGAAGTTGGAATTAAAGTTGTCATAATAATGGACGTATGCGGACTTTGAGCCATCTCTGCCTCTGAAGTAACTCACAGAACACTCAAATAAACGGACGATGCTGAATCAAATATTGAATCTCATTCATTATAACAACTCATTTGTTGTCATTCATCATCAATCTCTCTCTTCCTTTCAGTTTTTGCTCTCCTTCCCTTTCTCTCTCCGTTCCTTTCTTTCTCCTCCTCCTCCTCTATGTGCTTGCCTCCCTCCCTCCTTATCCCTCTTCCTCCACTCTCCATCTTGACACAGTGCACTGAGCCTAATCGTGGATAATTGGGTGGGAGGGGCAGTGGGCCGGCCCTGCCTTTGTGTGCAAAGGGCAAGTGGTCAAGTTAATGGGGCTCTTGTGTCGAGCCAGGAGCACTCTGTCTCTCTCTTTCTCTCTGTTCGATCACTCACTCGGCCAGTCAATCTCAGCCTCTCAGTCAGCTTCTCTTTCTCTTTCACGGCTGAAGCTTTTTCCCCGCTGTTTCGATCTAGTTTCCCCTCATTTCCAGCTGTCTCACTTCCCCTTTCCTCTAAGCCATTAAGTGGGTCTCGTTCCATTTCTTTTCTCCTCTCCTCCTTCTGGTCTTTTTCAGCCCCTCTCTCTCTTTTACACCTCTGTATGCAGCTTTTTTGTCTCTATCTCTTCTCCCCTAGCAGAGAGTGTTTGGGAGGAGAAAACAGACCTCTTTAAAATATCAAAAGACAGATCAGGAGGCCTGGTCGGTCCCTGCCTTTCTACTGAATCTCCCTCCTCCTCCTCCTCCTCCTCACTGATAAACAGAAGAGTGAGCCTGCAGGATTAGCTGCTGTGTACTGCATCTCCTCCCTCCTTTATCCCTCTCTGTTTTCCTCCTGTGGAGGGTAAGACTGTTGACTGGGCTTGATATGTGTGTGTGTGTGTGTGTGTGTGTGTGTGTGTGTGTGTGTGTGTGTGTGTGTGTGTGTGTGTGTGTGTGTGTGTGTGTGTGTGCGTGCGTGCGTGCGTGCGTGCGTGTGTGTGAGTTTGTGTGTCAGTGTGTGTTGCCTTGTCTGGCACCAGCTTATCCTGCAGGAGGCCATTGTGTTTGAATCACAGGCCACAGCCATCCAGGCCTGAATTCAACTTTATAGCATCTGTGAACATTTAACACTAGATATTTAATGGTGGAACACAAACATTAGAAACAAACAACTTTTGCAACCAGCAATCTATGATAAATATGTATTCAGAAAATATTAAATAAATAAATTCAGTACAGAGAGTTTGTAGATATCTACAAAGTTACAGCGTATAAAGTACAGATACAGCTAAATGTTTGGCAGCACTTTGAGTCCAAGACAAATTTTCCCAAGGGGACAATAAAGTGTTTTGTATTGCATCGTATCCTATCGTATTTTTTGTTAAATTTAGAAAGTGCATTTTGTAATAATAATGTCATTGTGGAGTTATTAACAAGGTTTTATTTATTACAACAATGCTTTTGCATAAGGCTAATGTGTAAAATTGTGATTTGACTATCTCAAATGAAAAAAATCCAAAGTCCCAAATTTCTTGATGAAATTTTTTTTATTTTTTTATTCACAAAACCACCCCTGGACTGCAAAGTACAACAATCAACCATTGAAGCGGAGAAAACTTAATAACTGATTAATGAAACTCTACATTTAAGGACATGTCCACATAAAAGTGAATACACTGGAATTCGTTAGAGACTATTTCAGAACAGCTTCATGTTTCTAATGTAAAACCCAAACACATACACAAAAAAAATGTTTCAAGCAATTATAATAGACCATGCGAACACACAGCACAGCTTTACCCAGAACACATGATAATTGTAAATAATTATGATGTTCTTCCCAGTGAGAAGATGTTTAAGGTTCTGTCTGTCATGGTCAAAAAAAAAATATCTCAGTGTGGGAAGAAGGCCTTAACTGAGCAAACAGATCACGTTTGAATCTGACCCAGAGTAGTATGAACTAAAGCAAATGTGCAACAGTTCTAAAAATAAGTTGATTGAAATAAAAGCTAAACTGAGACATCACAACCCACACAATGAGGTTTATCTGTATGATGTTTGCTGAAGGTAAATCTCAGCTGCAACTCAGATCCTCCTCTGTGGATTTTTATCTGCAGACTGTTTCTGAATAATACCGACAATCAGTGATTTGTTGACTGTCTGTTTCCGTCACAGTGAGAAGCGGTAAGTATCTAAACACACAGCACTAATATCACAAAATAGAAGTGACTGCACCACAATGTCAAGACACAGCGGAGTTTCGGGCACGAAGTGGAGATTTTTGTCATGAACAGAGAGAAGCATCAATGCAGAGCAGATTTCAACATAAACAATGCTGCCTGATACCAAACTGTCTTTAAGTGACATCACTTTTAATGGTGGTGATGTCACATTGTACAGTGATGAAGTCACAGATCACAGTCACGGTCAGGATGGTACAGTATTTTTTGCTAGCTCACAGATATCCCAGATTTACAGCAAACTGCATTATGGGTAAGAATGAAATTAAATACACTTCTAAACCTTTGCAATGTGAAGGTTTTTACACTTCAATGTACAGTAAGTGTTGAAAAGATTGAGACCACTAAATAAAAACCAGCCTTATTTACTTTTGTGCCAGTAACACATAGGGAATATCTTTTCTTTTGTGACTATTCTTTTAACATGAGGAATGTACAGTAAATAGCAGCCAGTGAGAGACACTGCAAAGCTTCTAGGCTGATGTACAGGTATTTATCACAGTGAAATATGGAAACACTTGACTGGTAAAAGCACAATTTGAGGCTTGATGGACCTTGTGACACTTGATGTTTCTTTATGTTTCTTTACAACCACGAGAGACTGGAAATATATAAATGTGTGTGGAAACACCTGAGTGACAGAGTCCTTTTTGCTGATTTAAAAAAAAAAAGCCAGCCAAGGAGCAAATGGACCAGGACAAGGTCAGGCATGTGAGGAAGTTTTTGCTCTCAAGAATGTGAAGAGACTGGGTGACATTCAAGAACTCAAGACTTTAAAATCATATTGTACAAATGTCTACTGGATGTGCCTGTGTAATACAACTGTTTTAAAGATTTTTATAATTCATATTATTTCAAGAGGTTCTGTTTTTGACTTGCATACCAGCACACAGATGCAGCTCATATATGAAAAATGACAGTAGCAGATATTTGTTGGCTATCTTCACGTATAGTTAGTGAGCGCAGCATGCCATCTTTGTCTGCGTGTTTTCTGTATCTGTAAAGAATATTATGAAAAAACCATAACACGTCTTCTGCTTCAGAGAAGAGCGCTGATACAAGAAATAAACAATGTTGGTAATACTTGAAGACTTATTAAATATCAAACAAATGCACCATTAAATATGTTTTTCTTTCTGCTAATTAACAATATTCCATTGCAGACATTCTGAAGTGAATATCGCACTTAGGATGAGAGCAACTCGGGCAAATATTGACACAGTACGCATGAACTTTGGACAAGAAGCTGCGGTCAAGGCAAGAAAGGGAGCAGATTGTCAGCGAACCAGTGGTCATTGTGGGTAAGAGACCATTAAGAGGTCTGTGTTTAAAAACAAAACAAAAGAAAAGATGAACAAAATCAGCTCTTTGCAGTTATTCTTTTTTTAAATCTATTCCACAGTATTTGGGTCACTTTTCAAAAAATGTGAGCAGTAGGACTCATAAAACAATATGTGCATGTGTTCAAGCTGGGACGTTTTACAAGCCTTTAGCTGCCACAGACTCTGACTGTTGCCCATTAGGCAACTCGAGACATCGCTTCTATTAGCAAATATGTTTGATATTCAGCGGACACAGTGGAACACGTTTGTTAAGGAAAGAGTAAGACAGAACAGTGTCAAACTCGATAGATCTGTGTGTTATTAAATAACAATGTAATGTATCAAACTACTTGTATCCATGGTGACATTGCTGCCAACTCTGCAAGCTGTAGCTCCTGTGCAGCAACAATCAGTCTGAACATGCTGTAATATGTTAATGCTCTGTTGTAAGTAAAGCATAAAAGAAGTCCTTTAATACTGACCTCTGGCTGCGATGAATGAGTTGTATAGAAGGAAAAAATTAGCGCTGTGTGGAAGGGAACAAAGAGAAATAAAGGAAACACAAAGGAGAGTGTGAGCGGCTCCACGGTGTGTGACAGTTATTGAATCAGAGCTGGCCTCCATGCTGGGGCCAGAAACACAGAGGCAGAGGTTAATACTGACTGGTTAATGACTGAATTCCTGACACCTACGGGAGGAATGACTCAGGAAATGTCCATTAAATAACTGAACTAGTGACTGGCTTGTTGGCTCGAGTGATGGTGGGTAATAGACTGAGGTGATTGATAAACTAACTGGCTGAATACCTGACCAGCTGGCAAGATGTTGGGCAGGATGCTTCACTTTCCTGCATGGCTGATTAAAGCAGAGATTAAGTGTTAACCACTTAGGAGACTGGCCAACTGATTAAAGGGCAAACTGACCTAGTGATCATTCTAGAGTCTGACTTTAATTGTTTGGCAAATGAAAGATGTTTAAAACCGAGGTCAGAATAGATCTGCTTCTTCTTTTCCTCCTCCTCACCTGCAGTTAACGTTTCCCCTCTGCTCTGGAAATGTGGTTGGTTGTCCCTCACCAAAACTCCAAACTACAAAACATGCACGCTCAAATAATGTTCAAATCCATGCACACTCGGAAACTAAATCCTCAAGTATCAATGTGGGGAAAACTGCCTCAAATATCACAACAACTTGATATGTAGATCAAACTAAACATTGTGGATTCAAAAGTTCACATAACCTCATTCCACCTTAAATATCAAACAGCATGTGGAGAGGTGCTCTGAGGAGCTGTGGGCTCACTTGTTTTGGTTCACTGAGTGAGGCTTACAGGTCGAGGTCCTTTGGTCAGGGTGATGAGAAGAGGGTAGTGGATGTTCTCGTCATACGCTTCTTTTCCTTCACTTAGCATCTGAAACAAACACAATGACGGCATCATTAGCTACGCAGACTCAATTATTTATTCAATATTTCAGTTTAAACCATCACAGTTGACTTGTTTAAAGGATTAAAGATGCTGACCATGGTTAAGATCCTCTGTATTTTAACTATTTTTACAGCATATTTTTGATATTTTAATACTGAGATATTCAAATATTTGTCTGTAAGCATTTATTTGAAACCCTTGTGAAGGAAATCATTTTTAAATGAACGATTAGATTAAGATTATGTCTAATTACAGCATTTAATGGAGCTCAGATGCTCATGGGTAGTCAGTCGTCTCTCAACTGAAAGGTCGGGGTTCGATCCCCAGCTACTGCAGACACATGTCCGATGTGTCCTTGGGCAAGACACATAACCCCAAATTGCTCCCCGCTGCTTTGTTGGCCGTATATGGATGTGTATGAATGCATTAGTGAATACTGATGGACACTTTTCAAAGCAGCCAGGTAGGTGTGACCTGCAGTGTAAAAAGTGCTTTCAGCAGTCTGAAGACTAGAAAAGCAATAGTTAGACACATATGTGAAAAATCAAAGAGGAAATAAAAAATGACATTACCAAACTTAATTTTTGAGCTTTAACATGCATGCGGAGAGCTAGCATGAACTATGAACAGTGCAGAACTCTGTAGGAGAGTTCTTCTGGTGTTTCTCTTAACATTTTTGCAGGTGTTTGGCACAGAGACATAACCACACCAATAGTACAAACAAACACAAATGAAACTCTTAAGGATAAAAATGCAAAATAATACAACAACAAAAATCTAAATATTAACTTCAGATTAGTTATTTTTCCAACTAATTCTCGTTTTTTTTTTTTATAAATTCATACAAAAACATTTCCAACAAAAAGTCTAAAACTGTTAAACCCTAACACATTCAGCTTACTGTGATGTAAGGCCTTTAAGAAAAGCAGAAAATCCTGGCTTTTCATGAATTAAAATGTTTGTTTTTCCTAAAAAAAGAAGACTTTTTTGTGTCTTTTAATGATAGCAACTGACCTCTTTCAAAATGCAATGAGCCCACACAAACACTCTCAGTCGAAAACACACACACATACTCGGCTATGTGTGGTGCCCATGTGCAGCCCATACTGTGCCCTATTAGGCAGACTTGGCAGTTTGGACATGAACCAGCTAATCAGCTCGCTCAGCGTCTGGAGAGATGATCAGAGACTTATGAGAGTGAGTTTACAGGCTCTGCTCATGCCAACGTGTTAGACCGTGTGTGTGTGTGCGTGTGTGTGTGTGTGTGCGTGCGTGCGTGCGTGTGTGTGTGTGTTCATCAGTGTGGTGAGACCTGGATAGGGGAAGACTTGGTGAAAAGGTTTCATCACAACAAACAGGAACTCAGACTGACCCATAATTCCATCCCGTCAGCTGCATGTAGGTGCTGTGGAAGTGATCCTCCATTAAAATTAAAACTGCTTGCATAAAGACTCAAATGTTGACTGTGTGTAAATAAAGCTTTCTTTGTGGTAGTCTTGAGATTTCAAAATGTTTTAAAAAGGGTTTAAAACTTGGATGCTGTTCAAGACAGGCAGCAGGACAAGTAACAGAGTTTCTGACAAACAAGGAGCAGCTTTGCACACACATACAATACATATTTTAAAACATTAAAAGACACAAAACAACAAATATTTTTCAAGATATACCACAACAATATATCAGGGAGAACCTCCACAGTCAGATGTGTCCGCCTCCAAGTCATTTAACATCCTCTTATCAGCCTCCAATGAGAGCAGCTCGTTAAGTTATTGTAACTTCTTGTTCCAAGAAAAGGGAACAGCAAACTTAAATGCCTTTTTGTCTGATATACAACAAGTGACTTAAGTTCTTTTAGGAGTAAAATGTAATAAACAATAAAATAATTGAATTAAGTCTGCACTTTTTGACCTTTCGGACATTTAAGAAATGTAAGAATTACCGTACTCATTGTTATACTTTGTCTAAGAGAATATCAAGGGTTTCTCTTACATGACTGAATTTTATCTGACATTTAATAGTCATAGTTTTATGAAAAAAATATCTCCCCTGTTCTGAGATTTAAAAGGTCTTAATCCATTTGCTTTCTGTTTATTCTTTTTTTAGGGGGTGGGGTGTCCTTTACATTTTTGATTTAATGTGTAAGTTAATTCATTAGTTGTCAACCTGACAACCCCCCCCCCCCCCCATAGGGGGGTGATGTCAAATATCTCAGGGGGAGTGCAAAGGCTCTGCTCTGAGGTTGTCAAAATAAGATTGTGCACATAATAACTACAATAATAACACACCTACTAGAAAGTTTATTCAAAGGTCTTTAGATAAAACTGCAAAAAAAAATCCCTCAATCAAAAATATCAGGCCACTGAGTCAGCCACACTTGTGATTCAGTGTCGACCCAAAAAAATCACTTAAAATACATGTTCATTTTTTACACAAAGGTTTTTTCTTTCTTGTGTGGATCCGAGGGGAGTTGATATAAAGGTTGAGTGAATTTTTAAAAGACAAAAAGGAAAATATTTGTATCTTCCTGGAAATGTGTTTGACCCGACTAAAGTTTCATGTTAACACAGTGGCAACAAACCTGTATGTGAAAGCTTGAGTTTATGGAAGATACTTTGCAAAGCGAAAGACTTCTTACAGAGAGTGGTGGTCCTGAATGTTTCTTAGTGATATAGTCCACAATATTTCAACACCCAGAAGATGCTTGAGTGATATCAGTTCTTGACACACACCTCTCTCATCACTTCCTTCCCACACCTCCTCCTGAGAAAGTATTCTTACCTCTAAGCCACTTTCTAATTCTGCACTTTTCCAGTTTCTCTATTTTAAGTTATTTTAAGTTATAAACTGCCTCTCTCTCTCTCTCTCTTTTCTCCCCCAGTGCCCTTCATGTGTGTTATCTTCCTGCAGGCAGCGACCGGTGGGTGAACCTTTGACCTCCTGAGAGAGAGAGAGAGAGAGAGAGAGAGAGAGAGAGAGAGAGAGAGAGAGAGAGAGAGGGGGAGAGAGAGAGCAAGAGACGACTGCCTATGGGGTCCGTTGGGTGTGGAGGGGCAGCTGCTTGCCCCTCTTTGCTAAGCCTGCGACGGGGACCACGGCCAGCTTTCACATTCAAATTCTACCAGGCGGAAGGAGCGAGGAAGCGATAGATGGAGGGATGGAGAGGGGAGGGGGGGCCTTAACACGGTGAGGGCTAAGAGCTCGCAGAGGTGAAAAGTTTAACAAGCAAAGCTGTTCCTCCTGATCGCAGGCTGCCTAATCAGCTTCATGGGTGGCTGGCTAAATCGGCTCTCAACCCGACCCCCCACCCCAGCCCCACCTTCCCCCCACAATCTTTCCTCTGTTTTTTTTTTTCTTTTCCAAGGTGCAAGTCATTTATTTTATTGCCACTTTCGCCCCAGCTTCTCTCTCTCCCTCTCTCTCTCGTGCTGTTATTGTTCCTCGCTGCTTCTCTCTGCTTTCTACTTTTTTTCCTGCTTTATTCTCATCCTGCTTGTAGAGAAAGTGAACAAGGTGGAAGAACAGAGTGGAGGGGGGGTTCTCTGAGACAGGGGGAGGGAGGGATGGATGAACCGGATGTCTGGGGTCTCTCTCAGCAGGATTAGGAAACAGAGAATGAGGGGCTGGCTGGATGGAGAGACGAGTAGAGGAAGGGATAGAAGGACAGGCTTGAATAAATAGAGAAGTGGGTCGTGATGTAGGAAATAGGAAGATATAGAGGGGGGGAACCGAGGGAGGGAAAGGGGAGTCGGGTGGAGGAAGATATGTTAGAGAAAGAGGGAGGGAGGAAGGGGTTTGAGTAAAGGAAGGACACAGAAAGAAGGAGGCAGAGAGGAGGAGAGTGTGAGTGCATTGACGCAGTGGGGATACTATTTATGCATGTGAGAGAGACGGAGGATCTACACATGTGCACACACACTCTATTGCATGTGTGTGTGTGTGTGTGTGTGTTTCTGTGTGTGTGTTTGAGAGAAATTAAAATTCATGACTCTCTCTTCACAACCATTTGAGTAACAAGATTAAGATGGCGGGTTAGAAAATAGCGCTGGCATTATCAGGCTGCTTGCAGTCCCTCCAGCTGCTTGCCTCTCTATTCCACAACAGTGGGGATAAGAGGATAACGCGCTAGCCCTGTCTGCCCGTCCCAGCACACGCCTAACACACATGCCTCTCTCTCTCTCTCTCTCTCTCTCTCTCTCTCTCTCTCTCTCTCTCTCTCTCTCTCTCTCTCTCTCTCTCTCTCTCACTCTCACACACACACACACACACACACACACACACACACACACACACACACACACACACCACCCAAAGCCCTACCTCTGCACATTGGGCCTGCCTGCTGGTGTGTGTGTGTGTGTGTGTGTGTGTGTGTGTGTGTGTGTGTGTGTGTGTGTGTGTGTGTGTGTGTGTGTGTGTTTGTGTGTGTATGTGTGTAAGAAGTCGGAGTGTGTGTGTGAATGTTTGGAAAAACTGCAGAGAAGCGAGCCGGGGGTCCAGAAATGGTTTGTAAAGAATTTGCTAAAAACACTCCCTGCTCGCTGTCCCTTTTTCACACAAACACATGCAAAGCAAACATTGAGACAGGCAGAACGCTCCAAACAAAATAAAATGTGACGTGTCTGATCTGGCACAGTGAGGGATGCCAGTGTACTCACAGCTATGTGGGCTACGTTTGTTTAACAGCCTTTGTGCCAGATGGAGGAGCTTGTGAGTCATTACGGGAGCATGAAAAGAAGTAAACTGGGCCTAAATGACACATTTGGAAACTCAACCAACTACATGATGTTGTTGCTTTAAGATTTCGGTGAGTCTGGATTTGGTTGGAGTCTGCTGCTAGCTTGAAGGTTTACAAAGATCTGTAGTACACGCTTCTGACCAAAATGTATTGTAAGTCTGACAAAATGACTATAAAAGAGGACTGTCCCTCATGAAGCTTTTTTGTCTGATTTAATGTACTATACACACTCCTTGAATAGGAAATTATTATTTAACATATAAATCTGCAAACATTAGTACTTTATAGGTTTTTTCTGTTGGAAAAAAAGTTGTTTAATGTCTTGATTCTTAGTCAGCATTGGCCTACTGGTAAGTAAAAACAATCCATATCCTCCATCAGTGTAATAAATCAGTTCTTTAATTAGTGCCATGTTAGTAAGAGTTTCAACAGTTAAATTAATAGTAAAGTTTGATTAAAACTATTGTTATATGAAATTAAACCATGTTTATTTTTGCATAATTTCCTATAAATGTTTACAGACTTATAACAAATTACAATAAATGCATATAATAATAAAAAGAATGACAGCTAATTAAAACAACTCAAATTAAGACTGAAATGACAGAAAAGGGTTAAAAAAGTCGATTTTTAAAGAGGGCGCTCGATTAAGCTTTTGTATACTATGGGCACTTTAAGCTACGACTGAATAAAAAAAAAAAGAAGATTAACAAAGCGTCTTTTTTTGTCTCTTTTGCCTCCAAATGGATACATCTGTTTTTGTTGGAGACGCCTTTGATTGTTTTAAGCCTCAGTGAAAGAAAATCCATAGTGTGTCTTCCTCTGTCGGTTCTGATATGCATTTTTCTTGTGTTCTGGTCCGCCCACTGAAAGCAAATATAGCTGAAGAAAGCTAATCTGTAGAGCAAATTAGCGGCAGCTGCTCATTGGGATGTGTGTGTGTGTGTGTGTGTGTGTGTGTGTGTGTGTCAAGTATACGTGTGTGTGTTTGCACAGTGGAAGTGTATGTTTCCCTGTGATATCATCATGTGGTGTGTGTGTCTGTATGTGTGTGTGTGTGTGTGTGTGTGTGTGTGTGTGTGTGTGTGTGTGTGTGTGTGTGTGTGTGTGTGTGTGTGTGTGTGTGTGTGTGTGTGTGTGTAATGTCTAGCCAATCTGCTGTCTGAGTGATGTCTGGTCTGTGTGGGATTGTGATATAGCTTGTTTCTTTGCTGGTTGCACAGTGTGCGTGTGTATGTGTGTGTGTGTGTGTGTGTGTGTGTGTGTGTGTGTGTGTGTGTGTGTGTGTGTGTGCGCGTCTTGAATGGTCAGTCAGCCACATACGAGCACACACACACAAAGAGCCACACAGGGCTGGTTCAGAGTGTTCATCAGAAGATAAGCAGAGGAGACTTAATCACCTTCAGATGTGAGGGGGGCACTTCAACTTGTCTTCAAATCCACACGCAGCACCTGACCCTACTGTGTGTGTGTGTGTGTATGTGTGTGTGTGTGTGTGTGTGTGTGTGTGCATTTCAAGCCCTCTTGCTTTTCAAAGACAAAAAATTATAATTTCAAGGTGATATTTTTCTATTAGACATCAATTTTATTTTTATTTCACGCTCACATTCCAATTTCAAATACTTCATTCTGTTTCTATTAACACTCTACTTTTCATTTTCCTTTCTTTGTCTTTTTTGTCTGCTTTGCCTGCCCTTTATAATGCAGACTAAATCATTACTGCGTCAAATGATACTATACTTTTTTCAATAACAATAGTTCAACATCCATAATGTGGATAAAAACCCCATCAACCGGCCCAAGGTAAACAATCAGATGTTTTTGCGTTGTATGAGTGGCAACAGACCCTCACGATGCAGGGTGGTGTGAAGGTGTGAAGTGTGACAATGTGACCTGAGCCTGTCTTAAACCTGCCCTGAGCCAGTCCCCTTTGTATTGTGCACTCCTCCTCAATGTGGTTTGTAATGACTCAGAGTCACTTTAATACAGAAAGAGTGTGATTGTGAACGCAAAATTTAGTAAAGGACAAATAGAGAAGGAGTGAGATTCCCCATGCTGAGGTTCAGGCTACTTTAACAGGCACTTTAATGGCCAGTCTGTCCAATTGTCCCACCGGCGTAGGGGATGCGTGTGAGGCAATTTAGCGCCCTCCTTGCTGTCCTGTTCTTCTGAAGCTGTGTGTGTAATTGAGTTAACAGCTGGACACCACTTCTTTTAACACATGTGCTTTCTGTCACTCTTTTTCTCTCTTTTTTCACCATCACTTTCTCTCCTTCCCCCTCTCTCTTTCTCTCTTTGACTGTCTCACTGTGCCAGGTTAAGGTAGCTTGTTTCAGCTGTGGTGTGTCTCATAAAGTGTTTTTTAACATCTAACATCTTTAGTAAATCTTTGAGTACATACTAGGACTAGATTTTGTGCTGTTTTTTATTAAGTAGATGCATATTTTGCAGTTTTTTTCCAAAAAGGCAATTAGACTGCCATGTAAGTCAATTTCTTCAAAATATGTTTGGCCCTTTTTGCCTTTAATGGATAGGACAGCTGAAGAGAGAGGAACTGTGGGGAGGAGAGAGTCCTTCGACATGCAGCAAAAGGCCGAAGTCGGATTCCAACCCACGGCCACTGCAATGAGTAATACAGCCTCCATACATGGGGCACTCGACATAACCGCTAGGCCATCTGGCAGCCCTCCATGCAAGTCCATTTTAATACTAAGCTCAGATATAGTAACCTTTGTGAAAGTTCAGATCAATCTTCAGCTGTCTCTGAACAGTATGAAGACTCTTTTTTCTGCTGTGCTTCAAACTGTGTAAGTCACCTTAGAAAAGAAAAGCTTCTTGGCTGGGTTGAAGAGTAAAACTGATTAGATTGACCAACATAATCTCCATAAAAAGATATATAATACTCATATTTACACAGTAGTTGTATTAGTGAATTTATATCGACCACATGTGAAAATCACACTCAGAATTCATGCTGTTAAGGTCAGCACAGACTATTGATTACTGACCCTATGAGCACTTTGCCTCCATACTTTAATTATTTAAATGTATTTGCTTGTTTAATATGATCATTTCTTTCACTTTTACCAAAATATATATATATTTTTTAAATGTCTTTATGAGGTTTCGAAGTCATGCTCACTGTCCGAGTGTCTCTAAATCTTGAACTAGTCTCTTACCTTTAAATGAACATCCATGACCTGAGTATCATACTGCCTGTGTTGAGAGACGGAGAGTCCGACCTGCTGCGCCAGTTGACAGAACAGAGTCAGAGTTTCACCTCGCGGAGGAGCAAACACCAACGCCATGCCCTGCAGAGACAAGCACAGAGTGGCTATATTTTGGGATGGATAGCACAAATAGTACAAAGTGCATTTATGGGGTCCCTCAAAGGTATTCTCGCCCCTCATTTATCACAACATTTCATGTTCGACTTCTTAATAACACAGACATTTGATTTTTAAGCAGGTTCATGTGGTGATCAGTTGAGGGAAGTAACAAATTACCAATACCGTGTTACTGTGCTTAAGAGTTTTCAGGTATCTTTACTTTCAATTCCTACAATATAACACAAATATCTGTACTTACATTTTCAAAACAGGCTCATTGCTTTGGCTGAAAGCTTTCGGAAGGAAAATATTTTCACCATGCACCTCATTCTAAACATCAAGAACAATATCAATCCCAAGGGATGTGACAACAAGACATAGAAAAGACCATTTCTTTGCATGTCAGATTCTGAACAGCAAGAAATTGAACTGATTAGCACAGTGAATCATGAAGAAAAGTTAAAGCTCCTGTCAGGAGTTCTTAACCAGTAATGACTCTTTGCATATCCAAGTCATGTCTCAAGTCTTTGCAGGCAGCAGCAAATCCAAGACATGTCTCTAATGGTTTAATTAAATAATCATAAAATCATTTTACTGTCATAGAAAAGCTAAACAAGCACCTACAGGCTCTGTTTGTTAACAGTATTGAAAAGCATTCGATTATTTATTTTATTTAATGTTATACGTTAATGTGAGGTTAGTTTTTCCATAAATTCTGCATTGCTGTTCTTTAATCTTCACACACACCCTGTGTTTAGTAAAAGAGGAGAGGTACAGGGGCGTGTCCTGCCTTGCCTTCTACCATTTCTCTGTGTTTTTGTGTCTGTGTCTGATCTTTTCCAAGCACTGTTTTTTAGAAGATGCTCAAATGACACAACTCAAGATTTGAAACATTTCACTCGATATCGATTCTATATTACGGGATCACAACAGGTGATCAGAGTGTGGCCAAGGCTTAATTACGTAGTAAGATCCAAAATGAAAATAATGCAGAAAAACAGCTGCACAACACTAAAACAGCAGTATGAGAGGTTTCTCATTTAACATGAGACTCTAGACCTCAATCAGTGCATTAACAGAAGGGACACACTGAATGACCTCTCTGTTTCTCTCTGATCACCTGCAGAGCTTGGAACAGGTGCAACTTGAAAGAGGGAATTCACTGCATAATTGATCACAGATGGGGATCACATAGGAGTAAAACAAAAAGAAAAACGTTAAAATGATTGGTATGTACTGTATTTGGCTGGACCAAACGTTGCCTGTAACAGCTGCATCTGAAAGTCCAAAGTAAAAAATTGTGCACAAGTCAAATTCCAGTCTCAAGTCTATCAGGTGGAAGGCCAAGTCGAGACTCAAGTCACATTTGTGTGTGACATAAGTGCGACTTGAGTCTGATTCTCGAGTCAACATCTCTAACCCTCAGCATAAAATTCAATATTTTTACATATACAGTATATTATCAGATATGTGAGTACAGATGAACTGAGTAAAGGCTGTAGATTTTTATTTCATTTTTGCAGAATCATTTGACTGAATAGTCTTGTTCACAAAATGTGAGACGCAAGTAGTTTTGCACAGAAGCAGCTGGTAGAAATATCCTTCAGAGGGCTACTTCGTTCCTATACTGCGAGTACAATTCAAGGCCTGTAGATTTTGACAATAACTCCAGTAAGGAAGTTACAGCAGAACTCCCACACACACAAGTGGCACTACTTCTACTTGAGTAAAGAAGGTGTTTACTACTGCCACATCTATAGATTATCAACCAACAAATTATTTGTGGACAGAGGTGTATACATATGAAATGTCTACTCCTGTTGGTTACACGTACCCTTCAAGTGTGTGTGTGAAAAGCAGAGAGTTGAAAGAGTGTTTTTATGTGTAAACATGCATCACTGACATCCTGCAAACACTAAGAGGATTACCCACAAGTTCAAAGTTTCTTTGAAATCCGTCAGCTTTCCCTTTAAATTCATGTTGATCATGTTTTTATTGTTTTAATTAAATGAAGCAAAGAGGGATGCTTTTATAAACACGTGCAGATAGCAAATACACACACTGAAATACACACGCAAACAGAACACAAGCTAAGTGAATACAAAGGCAGTGAAAACAACAGGATCACTGCATGTGACAGATGATTTTTCATCTTTATATCCAGTTGTATTCTCTCAAAAAAAAAACACTGCAAAGCAAACAAACAGAGAGAAATCCTCGCTGCACTAATCAGCTGATTAAGGGGATCCAGCCCACCGGATGGACCACCTTTGTCAGAAACAACAAATTAGAGCCATTAGAAGGGAGAATTAATTGCTTTGTTAATTGCTTAATCAGCTTAGCAAATTATTAAATATTTGGCAAAGCTTGTTGTGGCAGTGGCAGTCTGATGGCCGACACTCAAATCATATTAGCCCCTGAATTATCTCCTCTGGATTAAAAGAGAAGAGAGACTTAACACACAGATGTACAACAATGGCCAGATGTCACGTCTGTCACTGGACCACTGCAGCTTCTGTATTCAACTGATGCTCATATTCAGGATGTGCATGTCAGGGTCTAAAACATCAGCTGAGGAAATGTTTGTCACCTGGAGAAACAACCGCCTTTAACGTGAATAATACATTCTTGTGTTTTATTTATTACTGCTTCTTCTAATAAAGATAATAAACAAGAAGATTTAAAGGGTTACTTCACTAAAATCACAAAGGAACAGAACAGTGTCACAGTTGTGCTGATAATCAGTCAGCAGTTTTTCATAGGGAATTTTTCTTTTGTTAAAGGAAGTTGTAGTGAAAACATTTCACAGAGAGGCCGGCTGATTAGTGCGAGCGCCCCATATACGGAGGCTATAGTCCTCCAAGCAGGCGGCCCGGGTTCGATTCTGACCTCTGGCCCCCCCCCTCACGTTATTCCCCACTCTTTCTCTCCCTGATTTCCGACTCTATCCACTGTCCTGTTTCTGCAATAAAGGCCCAAAAAGCCCAAAAATAAATCTAATAAAAACGAAAGGCAACATTTTGTTGAATTGAGATCTTCATTTTTCTTTTTGTGATATGCATGAACTGATCCTTTAATAACCTGACGGTGAACTGAAACCACATTTTCACCTGCATGTTTCTTGTCCTACATTCATAAAATATTCAAAGTAGATGCTTTATTGGCTACTACATGAAATGTGTTTTCCACGTCTCTCCTCCCTGTCCTTCTTTCTGTGTCTTCATAACTCCAATTTCTCTCCCTCCTCATTTTCCCTTCTTCTTTCCTCCTCCTCCTCTTTCTTCTCTGATTCTCTTTCCCTTTGGAGCTGTTTCACCTCCGTTTCATAAACAGATACTCCCTGTCCCGGTCTGGCCCCTCTGTACTTAAAACGTACTCCTTAAAACGTGTTCCTTCAGATAAATAGAAACCTCAACCCTATCTTTTCTAGCCTTTTCCTTTTTTCCCCCTATTTGCTTTGGCTGTCACAGCGTGGGGTCTTATTGCAGGGCCAAAAGGGAGAAGTTCCCTCGATTTATGATGAAGGGAAGGCAAGAGAGCGACGGAGATCAGAGCGATGCATTCAAGTTGCTCATAATAAGCATTAAAGCATTACATGATATTAATCCTGTCGGACAATTGATGTGTATAGGGTTTTGGTTGAGGCCTAATTATGATTGAGAGCAGTGGGGTGATTTAGAGGAAGGGGATAAGCACAGACAGATACAGTAGACATACACACACACACAGACGCTTACATTTGGCTGCAGTAATCTCCTTATAGCATCAACCAGGCTGGCTCTGTACTGGTCGAGAAACAAACTGAGAGGGAGAGAGGAAGAGTCAGGTTAGAATGCATTCCTGTGATAGCAGCTGCAGATAAAGCAGTAGGCTATTTATTTTCTTTTGTTCACAAATAAATCCACCAACAGGAAGAAGGAAGGAAAAAACAATTTGCATGAAGATGCTCTTCCTTTTTGTTTACGTTTGAGTTTCCATGTGTATTCACTTCAGCCGGCTATCGAGGTATGAGAGGAATGCAGAACATCAGAAATTCTAACGTGCACAGATACCATCGCCCGCATTTATCACAAACACACGCACGCACACACACACACATTTATGCACAGACATACACACTTTTTACCACTTCAAAGCAGCGTTAAATCACCTTAAGTTTAGGGAATTAATACCTGGAGAGTGTGCTCTGAAGTTAATATGGAAATATGAAAACAAAAACAACATATAAAGGAAAGAAAAAAGTGTTAATGAAATCAAAATAACCTGATTTAATTGCAAATTAAACACCACTGTAGTGTATCCCACATGTGTCTTGGGGAGATATTGTGTTTCCAATGTGCTGCGTGTGAATGACAGGTTTTTTCATGCATGCTTTCCATTTGTTAAACTTCACAAACAACATGATTAACACCACAGTCAAACACAACCAAGGAGTTTGTTAAACTGATAAATGACAGATTATCAGGGCGCTCTACGGTGGAGTGTGTCTACATGTTCTTTGTATTTGTGTACGTCCACATTGTTTCTATTAAAAGGTAAAGTATCCATCTCAACAGAAATACTGGCTCGTCAAAAGCATCTGGGACAAACGTCAGGAACAAACTAAGCTAAAATGTCACCTACAAAAAGTGATTTTACTGAATGAGTCTTTTACATATAAGTCTACTTTGTTTTTTTATATATACAGCAGAAACCGTGCACTCTTCAATGTCCAATCAGAATTTAAGGATTGGCCATTTCAGCTTGAGACTAGGTGCACCTTTAGGGTACACAAGAGCACTGCGATTTATCAGAAGCTTCTTGTTTTTATCCTATATGATTGTTTGAAGTCTGAATCTTTTATTGTAGGTTCTAAAGCCTGGAGGTTAGTTTTCTAAATCTACTTATTTGCATAAAGTCTCTTCCTAAATGCCTAGGTAGGGATGGGCATGTCAAGTTATCTTAAGGTAAAAAAAATGTGTGCATTCTTTAGTGCTTCATACTTGCTCACTATGCTTATAAACAGCATACACATTAAATAGGTGACTTGTTATCTTAATATTTTGGGTGGAAAGCATTACGGTTTAAACCCTGGTCTTGTACTAATCTATAGTTGCAGAACAAAAATAAATACATGAATAAATAAATACTGTGGTGTTTTAAACGATAATTGTCAATATATGTTAGTTAATTTTATAAATAAGTATTCAGATGAAACTCAAAACGAGTTGCCTAACATAATGCAGATTGAGATACATGCACCTGTCTCTATATCCACATCCACATATTTCAATCCATTATGTTAGGAAGTAGAGCGGTGAGTGTGTGTATGTTTGCGTGTCTGTGTGCACCTATTATCACAAATGAGAGTGGAGTAATTTGACTAAAATGCAACAATACAGTGCAGATTTGTTATAATCCCACACATCCGTCCAACTGGCCCCGTGGAGTGCCAATCTGGACGTAACTCTTAAATCGCAGCCTCTGACCTTGTCTCGTTCAAAATCCTCCGATCCTAAGGAACTCAGTTCATGACACAATCTCTGAATCTCTGCACAAACCTATACTTGTACTTTCAAATTAATTAAAATGTTTACCTCGTAAACATATTTAATACAAATTGATGGCCTTACTTATGCACACAGGATAAAGTTAAGAAAAAAACCACACAGGGCTTACCATCACCAGCTCTTACTGAATCCAGGATGGGTGTACGTATGTGCAAAGGTTATTGTTCTTTTAAGGGTAGACAGAGGTGAAAAGTTTATTTGACTTGAAAGGTGAGAGGTTTGTGTTTGGTTTGTTTTGCCACCGATATCAGTTCACAGGAAAAGTGAGTAGTGAGGAAAACAAGGAAGTGAGCTAGTTGGGTGGAGGTAACAGCTGAAACATGCCAACACGCCAAGGGCAGGGAAAGGACAATGTGTCATTAAGAGGGCAAGAGTTAAAAGACAGAACTTTTTGTTTTGCATTTCTCTAAAACTAACACTATAAATATTTGATGTGACAAATTACGGGTAGACATTTGGTCATTGGTTTAATCAAACTATTGTGTCAAAAGGAGTTTTTATTTTTAAAAGAGAATGGATGAATGAAGGTCTTTGTTATACAGAAATAATGTCATAGCAAACAAAACATGACCGGTGTACCTATGGAGGGATAAACTCTTTTTTTCAAAGATTAATTTGGGGCTTTTTATGCCTTTGTGAGAGAGACAGGACAGTGGATAGAGTCAGAAATCAGGAGAGAGAGAAGAGAGAGAGAGAGAGAGAGAGAGAGAAGAGAGAGAGAGAGAGAGAGAGAGAGAGAGAGAGAGTGAGAGAGTAGGGAGTTAATTGTGGGAAAGGAGCTACAGGTCGTATTTGAACCCATGCCGCCGGCCTACCTTCAAAAACTACAACCTCTGTCTAGGGGCTGCTAGTGCTTTAAAGCTTGCCTAAGTGATGTTGAATGCTTATTGGAGGTATTTGTCTGTGAACTATACATTATTTCTTATTTCTGACCATTGAACGGTAAAAATCCATGTTGGTTATATTTAACCCTTGACAAATCTTTGATTGTTAAGGCGGCTTAGACAAATGAAAAATGTTATAATATAATTTAAAAACATATAATCATTCAGGTTTTGGATCATGTAGAGCTCTGCTACTCATCTCAGGATTACATGATGACTATCTTTGATCATGTGAAGCAGTGTTTGTTAATGTGGAGAAGTGACTTCTCAATTCTTTATATTCTTTTAATCCAATGTCCTTTTATTTCTTTTCATATGTGATTCCATTATGTTCTTAATCTCTTGTTTATAGAATCTCTATGTTGGGACTTTTAACTGCCTCTTGTCTTAAAGGTGCCAAATAAAGTCGCATGATTGCCTTGTCTAAATCTTGTTTCTCCTTTTAGGCTAGAAATATGTTGTTTTCACATTTTACATGTGTAGTCTGCTTTTATTTATCCAACAAACACTGTTCAAACAACATTTTATTATTTTGAGTTATAATAAAATGTAGTCAGTACACAGGGATGTTCATGTGGGACCGATGTCTCACAGTCAATTACACTGTTTGGCAGAGAATCACAGCTTAATAATGCCAGAGAACTCTCAAATTGAGTATCTTAAAGGTCACGTTAAGGTCACCTGTGCTGCCCCCAGACTGTCAGAGGCCTATTGTCTCACACTGACCCCTCCCACCCAGGATGGCCCAGTGAACTCCACTCACATCTGACTGGGGGTCAAAGAGCACGGGGGGAATGTGTGTGAGAGCGTCGCTGCTATATCTGTCTGCTTACACACGTATGTGAACATACAGGATGTCGTCAGAGCTGGAGGGTGAGACCGTGGAAACATTACATCATCTACATCTGAGTTTGTAAAGGGCAAAGTGAAGGGTTAATAAGCAAGGTTAAGGTTGTTTATTTACATTAATTACTGAGCTGTCATCACATCACCAAACACTATATCTTGTGATTTTGTGACACAGGCCTAACTATAATTTGAATATTAAACTTGGTTTCAATACTTGTGGTTT
>CM036541.1:19314669-19347169 GCA_020745685.1 Tautogolabrus adspersus
TTCTATTGCATAAGAGCCCATCTCCAAGGACAGGCAGGGTATCCAAAGCATAATATATACCTGTGACACACAATACTACACAAAACTCTTCCTCTGTCCTTGCTCTGCTCCTCTTGTCTGCTCCGCTCTACTCTCAGCGGTGGATCAGCTGCCACAGGCAGGAGCTATAATTAATCGGGTTGGAAGCCACGCTGTTGACCTTTTCGGAGGTGATCATCGCCATGAAGCTCCCGTTAATCGGTCAGCCTTCACTCTTCAACCACCACCACTGCAATTACCACACAATCACTCACTTGCATACACATGTAGAACCCAGGTGGGCACTACATAGAAAAACATCTTGCAGCACACACATGGCAGAATTCCATCGCTAAAGCATTTTGAGAGAAATCTGAAGAATCTGTGGTTTCAAGAAATTCACGTGCAATTTGCTCTGTTCTCACACGATCTGCTTCTATCTATCGTACACACTAGTGTACTGTAAAATATCCTCTATTAGCAGCCTGCTCTCTTTCTCTCTCTGGGTGTTGTACCTGACTATTACCTGTAATGACCGTGACATTACAATAATGATGACGCCGTTTGCTAATGCTGCACTTAGCGCACAGGCACACACTTGTGCAGATAGATACACACATGCTATGCACAAACTCATTTTGGTGTTTGTGGAGCTGGTAAGTAGTCAAGTACTTTCACTTCTACCAACAGCATGCCCATCTTCTCAGCATGTGTGTTAGTGTGTGTTTGTGTGCACATAAGTGTGAATGTGCGATGGCAAAGTGACGTAAATGCTGCACTGAAAAATTCAAATACATTAAAGAACCATGACCATTTCAAAATAATTGAGAATTTTTGTTGCTTGTGTTTCAGTTCTTAAGTCAACCATTTTATCCATTCCTTGGCTTCACTACTTCAAAGTCAAACTCCAAAGTCTTCTAATATCTTTGCAGAAGACTTGAGGCTCAAGTTCCAGAGTCCCTCAAAGTGTTCCTTCCATAGCTCAACAAAATCAGAAGTTCTCCGGTAATGCTTAGAGTCTCAGGGAATTCCCTCCTTCTCCCCTGAGTAATCAAAGAGTGCCTGAACATTAAGTCCAAACTACAGTCCCTCTCTATGTCTGGAATAAACTCCTCTCACAAAGGGGGGTTTATTTTTTTTCTTACTTATGGTCGTATAAGTCTTAAACCTATAAAGTTTCTACATCACTGCTCATAAGAGAATTTGAGTCCTATGGCAGGACTCTTAGCACTACACGTTTTCTCAGAGGCCAACTAGGCACACATTCAATTTTTCTTCTAAAGCTGATGATTCATATTTTTCTATATGTTTCTTTATACTTTTTTATTGATAAACTCCAAACATGTCTCCACGATAAAAGAACACATAACAGAGGATGACTGGAAGGTAAACGTACCTTCTCACTCTAGCCCTGTCTTTGTGTTGTTGTTGCTTTATGTGTGTGGGTAAACACATCAAGGTTGTACAATGCACAATTCGATAGATTTTCTATAGAGAAACATATAAGCCAGAAATATTGTTAAAGACAAGCCATAAGGACTTCAAATTGCTTCCACACACATTTTTTCCCCCCAAGGATGTCACTGTGCAGAGTACATACAAAAAACAACAAAGCATTTTGCCTCACAGTGCAACTGTGCTATAAAATAGGACGTCATTTTTGATTGGACACAAGATCTACATTTCAATGACCGATGGGCTAATTGTTATGTTTATAATGTTCTTTCTCTTCATTTCCATCTCCATTTCTACTCCTCCCTTATTCCGCCCGCAACTCTTTCTTTATCTTACTCTGTCTCCTTCCCTGTCAAGGCGCAATTATTTGCAATTTGCCTAAGTCATCCATTTGCTGGGACACCAAGCATGAAAAAGAGGCAATTTGGTGTAAAATGGAGGCAGGCCGGCATCTGAGCATATGTATGTGTGCGTGTGTGTGTGTGTGTGTGTGTGTGTATGTGTGTGTGTGTGTATGGGCAAGGCAGGGGAAGGTCCAAGTAGTGTTGGTAGGGGGCCATGCAAGAACAGTTTCTAGCAAGCAAAATTCAAGAAGATAATTAAGGTAGATCTGAATGTGTGTGAGTGTTGCTTCATGGTGTGTGTTTGTGTGTTTATGCATGAACCTACCAGTCTGCACACATGACAATGTCAAAGTGACCCTCCAGTGCGGAGATGTCTGACTCACTGTCCCACCTGACCACCCTGTAAGCACACACATAAAACAAAAAGCAGAGTTTAGTATTTGCAGGGTGTGTGGTAAAATAAATTCAGTGTTTGAGAAACTGCACAGCGAGCAGCAGCAGTTTGCCCTTCGCTGCTCCTTTCTCTCTCTTTCTAACACTTTGAGGTTCTTGATCCCAGACACCTCTCTCTCTCTGACACCCGCTGTTTTTCTGCCTCAGCAGAGACTCGAAAGTGTGAGGGAGGGACGACATGTCATCTGTGAGGTAAAGAGAGGGAGCCTCTGACATGACACTTGACATTTATACCTTGTGAACACACACACTCACTCGAACAGCAAATGGTCACCTCCATACATGTTTGAGATTCATTATCCTAATTGTCCTCTCTCGCTGTTTTACTGTTTTGGCATGGACAAAGGAAGTTTACAATGAGAGAATTTTGATTTAGAACTTAGCGAAAGAATATAAAAAATGGGATGCTGAGTAGTTTTCAACATATACTCTAGAAAACAACCTTGTATACACTGTAAACAAAAGGAAATATAGTATAGGATGAACTTTTTAAAGTCAGGAATTATGAGTACCATAAAGGAAAAGACATAAAATGATTTCATGTTATATACTGTTTTCCAATAAGCTCTGACGTATTTTGATGTAATTGACAAAAGGTCCTATATGTAATTTTTTGCAAGCAAATATTACATTTAATTTGCCTCTCTCTTCCCAAAGACAGGCTTACTGTTGGCAGATCTGACACGGGCTATATCCTCAGGGCTAGGTCGGTCTGTGTCCACCAGTCTCAGTTAAAAGGGTTGTGGTCAACCTGTCTGTCTTTCTTTAGCTACTTATCATTAGAGCCCGACCGATTAATCAGCCAGCCGATAATATCGGCCGATATCAGCGTATCCAGTGACTATCGGTAGCTGCTAATTTTTTATTGCAGATATGCGCCAATAATACTAGATTTATTCACCAGTACAATATCATTTCATTTGAGTTTCATTGTTTTACACTGGCATTTCTCCCTCACCAGCAGAATGTGCTATATGGATTACAACCTGCATTATCACTTTCTAGAGTGTCAAGCAGTGATGCATGAACATGGACAGTTACTTTCCAGTTAAATGACCATCTTGTCTTTTCCACAAGTGTTTGATAACTGCATTGATATACACAATAAATGTGTTTATGTATTTCTAGCTATCTCTTCAGATCAAACTTAGATCCAAACTAAGAAAGATATCGGCTGATATTTCAGTATCAGATTTTTTTTCTCTTCCCAATGTCAGTATCGGCCCCAAAATTCCAATTCCAGTCAGACCCTACTTATCATTAATTTGCTTTTGTCTTTAAGTGTCAAAGCTCAATGGATTTTATTTTTAGTACAATAACAGTTGAGTGTTTTTTTTTTTCTTTATTTAAAATGTGGTTTAGAGCAGGGCTGACACTGCATAACATTTACAGCTTTCTCCTGCATCTCTTTTTCCACATATTTTTCCCTCTCTCTCTCGCAGTCTGTTAGGCGGAGTGGGGGATTATTAATTAGGCATTATTAACACTCAGTAAACAAAACATTAGGCCCGGCTTGGAACACAATCTCGATTCCCGGCAGGAGGTCCCAACACACACGTACGCATGCATGTGCAAACATCATCATGCGAAATGCCCCTCCCTCTCCCTCCCCTTGTCCAATCGCATTGTGCCCTTCGCCCTCTCTTGCGGTGCAGCGATGACAGCCAGCATAATCTGAAAAGAAAACAATCAAAGTAATGTAGCCTAATTATACGTTTACTTTTTCACTCCATCTTCCACTCGTGTAAATATGCAGTGGAGTGAGAGAGGGAATGAGAGAGAGAGAAATAGAGAAGGAGAGAGAGAACGGGGGAGGACCAAAAGCAGTCAGTCAATAACAAAATGATTATTTTGAGACAAAAATTAACTACCTTTTAGCTCGACCCAATGGGGTGTGTGTGTATGTGTAAGGGAAGTGGAAAGTTATCTGCCTAGTTTCTGGATAAAAACCCACTTTTAAAAGGGAATCTATTTGCTTCGATGACTGCACATATGTAAACACACAGATACAACACAATCCAGTGGATGAATGATAATAACAGTATTTAAGGATTTTGGTCGATATTGTCCAATTTTATCACGTGAAAATATACAAATTTCCATTTTTGATTAAGTTAAAATCTGACTAAAATGTATTTGAAGTTATTGATTGATAACATTTGTTGAAGAAAAGAGCACAGCTGTCAACATGAAGTTAGTCCAGTATCATATATCAAAGATATTTGGCCACCACACAACCTGAAAAAAAAAATCCCCTGTTTCCAGGTGAAAATGTCAGACAATAGTTTAGTCAAACAATTTAAGAGACCTGATGATAAGATGACTAATAGGTTTTAGTTTATCTACAAAAATAAACGTAAGCATTATTTAGTATTTCCATGTTAATATGGAAGAAAAATAAATACTATAACTCAGTAGATAACACATTGGCATCTTTTCAAAGATACACTTAGACTTTTATATAACCATTGACCACCACAATATTCCTCTGTTACACAGTATTTTACTCTTAAACTATACCTATGGGGAAAACATGTCTTTAGCATCTACAGTTACACAAACGTGCCTTTTTGTGTTCATTTCTAAGCATGCTTTGTAATCCCAAAGCAACTTTTAACATTTCTTAGTATTTTATAAGTTTCAACGATATGACTGTATACTGTACATCTCAGACTGTTACTTGATTAAAAAGGGAGGGTTAGCGTTTTTTAAACTGTGTTGACTAGAAAACAGAGGTTTTTAAAGCACTGTAATGCTAAAAATAAAAAAAATAACAACATGGCGTACAGTAAAATTTGTGATGGTTACTTGTCTCGCTGGACAGCACAATATTAGCCACAATCGAAATCAGTGCTTTAAAAGAAGTGGAGGCAGACGCAAACACCAAGACAACAACATCACATAGTCTACTCTTCATTTTGAAGAGCTAATAAAATGGTCTCACCTGGTCGATACTTGTGTCGACCCAAACTTTCCAGCTTGTCTGTTTTTATCGACCAACCTTCGGACATCTGGTGTGCCACAGTTAAGAATTTAAAAAGTCACACTCTATCACAGGAATTCAACACAGGAAAATGCAGACCCTATTCTACATTCAATTAATGTTCTCTCAGTTTCCATACATTACAAATGGCCAAAGATGTTAAACACTGTTAAAATTTCAAGACACAGTATCACAAATTTACCTCAAGGGGGTTTACAGTGTGTGCAGAATATGGCACTGATTGTGAAGGGGAAACCCCACCACAATACATTGGAAAGGAAATATTGAAAACAGTCAGAGGACAAACAAATAGAGCACTCCTTCAGGATGGATAGACAACATAGATCTTAAGCATACAGAATGGATTGATATAAAACAGTATAGACAATTTAAAAAAGAGTAATTGAATAATTATTTGGGCCTAGGAGGCATTTTTTGAAGAATAAGCTACACAAAACATGTAGAAGTTAGTATGGAGGAAATTCCTTTTGACACTTCCTCTACCACCCACAGTTTCCTAACTTCAAAGGTGATTTTAAACTGCTGACTGTCTAAGTTTAAAGATTTTGAGTGGCATGTTGCATGATGAAAAAAATCCACACATAAAGACACAGAGACAATCTTTAGGTAAAAACACAGATGGCATGGTCGACAGGCCACATTGAAACAGCATGAGTGAGCAGAGATGATCTCCAGGGACAGAGATCCAGCCTGCAGCAGATCACAGCAGCCTCTATCTGGATCAATTGGAAGGCTTTTAACCACAAACTCGCACTGTCCTTCTCGCTCGCACACCCACACATAAACACATACACGCAGATGAACACACAAAGAGGGCGAGTGGTGTCAAGTTGTCTCATAATACACTGGCTTGTGGAGTTGCAAAGCAATTCAATTAGGATTTCCTTGTCTTTAAAGCCTGAGACAAATCCAATCGACAAAGGCAGAGAGGGAGAGAGCAGGGAGGCATGATAAGTTGATAGATGGATTGATAACTGGAGAGCCAATCCAAAATCAAAGGGGCCTCCCAGACACTGACACACAATAATATGTAGGTTAGCCCACGTTTATACACATTCACAGGCATGAGCACACGCACATGCTGGACACCTGTGCATCACTGTGTTATGCATAGGGATGACAGGGCGAAGGGCAGGGCAGCTTACTGTAATCTCATCACCAGCACACCACTAGGGGAGAGGTCACTGACACACACATATAAAAGTAAAAAATAACACACACACACACTCAAATAAAGAGGAAAAGAGAGAGAGAGATTTGAGTGTTTTTGAACATTAAAGTGGAGGAAAATTTGCTCCCCATCACTTGAAGTAGACAAGTAGCAGCCAATGACATGCATCAATCATTCTTAATGGAACAACTCAATTGATTTCCAACATGAGTATTCAAGGTCACAGCAAAAGAGGGTCTTCTCTGCTATGTGGTGTGTATTTGTGTGTGTTTCCTCACTTTATAAATGAGGTCAACAACTTTGAAGGAAACTGAAAAATCCATTCACTAGATTTATCTAAATTTCATCTATTCACAGCTTCTTTTCCGTGCATATCTTCTCATCTATTTCACTGGATATAACCGAGCCATATCACAAGCCACTATCTCTTTCCATTGTAACGCTAGCAGCACAATAAATGCATGTGAGACAAACAATGTGAGCCATTAGCGCGAGGCTAAAGACCGGCAGCTTCCTCAGCGATAGGAAACGCCACACAGAGCCCGCAGTCTGTGAACGGGCCAATTTGGCTGAGCCCAGAAGAAATTATCCATCTTTCTCAGTCCTCCCCGTCTCTCTTTGTGAGTGTTCGATCCATTCACGATATGATTTCACTTACAATTCTCTTTATGTGTTTGTTCTGTGAAACAAAGCGCTCGGTCAATGGTGTATTGTTGGTGTTGGCTAAGTGTGTGCGTGTGTTTTACAGGCTTTATAATGTTATTGTTTAGTCTTATTGTGATCAGTAAAGGAGCACTGTAGCCGGATGAGACAGAGATATCGAAAGAACAGCTAAATATAGAAAGCTGTACCGGTCAATGGGGAAGAAATGTGTATTTATATTTCCTGCTATTGTAAAATAAACCTTGAAAATCTTGGCTTTTTTCTTGTCTGTGAATTTGTTGAGTAAATAAAGCCAGTTCTGGCTGAATGGGAGGGGAAAGAAAGAGTGTTGATAGAAGAAAGGAAGAAAAAAATGGAAGCACACAAAGGGGATCACACAAAAAGTGTAAAATGGATAAAAAGAACAACAAGATGGTCTGCAATCTGACAGAGTTAATCAATAACCCAGTCCAAGAACAAATGTTGGCAACAAAAAAAAAAATCTCACCTAAAGATTTGTCCAAAAACTTAATTATAGGCCTGAACCTTAACCACACATAAAAAACATTTTAAACAAACCTTGATTGTTCCTTCTTCCAAAACACTCATCAAGCCCTTACACCAGACTTAGCATTAGATGAAGTCCCAAAGAAAATCTGACAGGATGGCAATTACTGTGCTCTTAACATGGCATTGTGGGCAGCTAGGATTGGTAGATGCCATGTTGAGTTCTGGTGCTGGGTATTTGTCACTGTGGGCGCCCCATCTGCTGCTTCTGCCTAAAGATAAAGAGGTGGAGGGCTATTCTTCTTTCACTCTGCAGCACATTTTTGTTGATTTAAGAGGCTGAAATTCAAAGGTAATGGCACGCTGTCTACTTTTTGTGAATTAAACCGTCTTTAAAATGTATTGTAGAGCTGCACCAGGGCCACAGGAAAGTTAACCACAGAATATATTCATCTTGGTTGCATAGCCTTGAAGAGATTTCAAATACAGAACTGATTGATTAGCATTTATAATAGTTTAGATTTAAAGTTTAAGCTTTCTTAAAATGTTTTGACAGATCTGTAAAAGCACATTTTTACAAAACACAAGAATAGAATATGATGGGAAGAAACATAGTTTTTTTCTCTTTATTTAATTATTGTTTGTTGTTGCCTTTTTTTCCAGAAAGCTGAAGAGAGACAGATAATGTCGGGAAGTGAGAGGAGGAATGGAGTGAGCCAAATGGTCAAAGTCCAGGAGTTGAACCAGCGACCTGTGTGAGGAGGCCTTTGCCTCTATATATGGGAGCTTTGCCTCTATGTATATGGGGCGCCTGCTCTACTGACTGAGCCAAAAAAGTTCCCCCTTTTTTTTTCTACAAAAAGAGAGAGAGAAAGGCATGCAAAGTAATTAAAATGTGGAAGTGATTAACATAATTAATTCTATACCACTATTAGATCAATGGGTGACTTTGGAGGCACCACAGATTCTGAGCAAAGAAGTACTTAGGTTAACAAATAGGATATTTCACAGATTGAACATAACTTAAAGTATAAACCATAGACTGAAAATAATGGTATAAACCCCTTTAAAGTCCTATCTTAAAACTGAATGCATATGGATGGACATAAAATGTATTTCAGCAGGACGAGGCCCAATACTAGATGTCCCTGAATTTATGATTCTAATTTTACATGGTAAATGTGAAAGAAGCACATCAAATACCTTTATGCTGATTAATTATGTATTAACTGCTGTTTCACAAGTGAAACTTAGAACAAATGATGTCCATTCACCACATGTTATGATCATGACTCGAAAATACATTTGTCACAGATGGAATTAGTCCCATGTGTAATGACTTAAAGTGAATTTGAAAGCCTAATAGAACAGACCAATCTTTTTTCCTATAAATAAATCCATATGAATGCATGAAAATAAATGTGAGCAGGAGGAACGAGGCAGAGATTGAGAGATAGACAAAGAGGGAAGGGGAGAGGACGATGAAAGGATACTCTGAATGGACTTCTCGTTCCCATCTGATAGCAGAACTTCTTTCACGTCAGCACAAATGGCAACCTGAGAAACAGAGAGACAGGTAAAAGACAGAGAAATGAAACAACATGGAACAAAAGAACAAAAACCAAAAGCGCCCTTAGATGAGGCAAACATCTGAACGCACACACACAATAATGACATAACCATATCTACAAAGCTTCACTCTTGGCAGCCCGGCCCGCCCCACCCTCTCTCTCTATTGCTCCCTCTCCTCGCTGCCATTTCCCCTCTCTATCTTCACCCCATTTTTATGTCTGCATTATTTTAATCATTCAATCAAATCAGTCAATACTTTTATCATTGTGGCTAGCGGTGGGGGCTGCTATCTTGCTATCACTCTGTTCAGTAATTGCATTGTGACAGGGGATGATGGCAAGCGCAGAGCCTTTTCATTTGACGCTGGGTGTTTATCAGGCCGAGCCATCACTCCGTTTGCCGCTGTCACTCTGCACTCGGCTCGCCGGGCCTGCCTGATGTCCTTCATATAACTTTGCGGAGAAGACTGTGAGAGACGAGGAGAAAGAGAGGGAGAGAGGGAGAGGGAGGGAGAGACGGGAGAATGGATAGACAGCTCGGTGCTGCGCCGTGTGTCTCTGTGTTAGGGAGATATAGATAGAGAGGTGTGTGCTTTACTATAACCTCATCTTTTCACATTTCCTTTTCTTTGCAGATGCTTTTTTATATCAGCAAGTGTGTGTCAGGCTGTCAATTTCTGTTAAGGAGGATGTGTGTGTGTGTGCATATACCCACGGGTGAGTGTAGGTGCGAGTAGCTATTGTGTTGGTATGCACACATATACTGTGAGGCAGGCTGATTCTGGCTTATGAAAACACTCAGGCTGTAGCATATCAAGTGTATGAAAATTCCAGGAAAAAAAAAAAATGTATGCATACACACACATGCTTGATACACAGAAAAGCATGCAGACACACACGTTAAGGCCCTGCAGGGTGTGTGAGGGGGTCACTGAGTGCTGTGTGACCCACCATCTGCTCAAAGAGAGGACAGGACCTGCAGGCTGAACCCGAGCTTCCAGCTGAAAGATCAGGAGCCCAACCCATGAGCAACCATTCGCCACCCTCCACCGCCATCATACACACATGCAGAGTAGAGCCTATGTCATATTTATTTCTATAGTCCTTAGCCAGATTGAAATGAATACTGGTGTCTCTTTAAGAGTTATTTATAAAGTCCATCATGAGCACAGCACTAAGCAACATTTAGCAAAGTTACGGTGCCAGATCTCATCATCACTGTCTACAAACACAAAAATGGTCTATTGGTTTTCCTCTGACAATGTTGTGGGACAACAGACAGCTCTTCGGGGCTTCCGGTGTAACCAGTGTTTAGCCAGAAAGGGGCTTCTTGCCAAGACTTCCTTTTCTGTGTGTTATCCTTGTGTACGATCCAACTAGTTGATATCTATTCATAGAGTTCAGTTAAAGTTACATCTTTACCAGATGACCCCCGTTAGGTAACCAAATGGCATTACAGTGGATTTGTTCGGCCTTGTTTCGCTCTTCCATACTGTTTTCCTGCACTGCTGACTGCAACACTAGTTGGTGATTATACTCGGACTACAAACTGGAATCAAAATGTCAGAGATGACAACTTTTTTTAACCAAAATACTCAACAAGGGATCCAGGGGTCACTTATGATTCTGAAATGTTTGATTCATAAGCTTTTAGGTTTGCTGTCATCACCATCCTGTGATGATGAAGTGAAGATTGTCGTCATGAAGACAGGGAATTATATGAAACACTATATTGAGATATCCAGTGTCGTTAAATAAGAGATGTGTGTAAGGAAATTAAATCAAAGCGTTGTATAGTACAGAAGATGAAGAATGACAACAAGCAGGGAGGTCGGGAGGAAGTTATATAAATATAAAGTTATAATTATTGAACTGTTCTCATGGAAAACAGAAAAAAACGTGGGTGTGGTGTCAGTGGCGGATGAAGGAGGGATGAGGAGGAGGAGAGGTGTGAAGGAAGGACTCCATCTCAAGCCACCAATGTCAAAACATGGTGTATTGACTGCCGAGAGATAAAACCAGGCTTTTTCTCACACCAACACACCCACACACACACAGACACACAAACACACATCGGCAGATCGATGGGACACTGACGCCTGCTATGTGGAGGGGCCCTTAAGACCCTGGCTAATAAACCCTATAGCTGACAGACTGCGGTATATCTCGGCGTGTCACTTATTTGTGTGTGTGTGTGTGTGAGTATGTGTGTTTTCTGTCAATAAAAGACAGCTTTTAAGACCCAAGCTAGTTCATATAGCATGGCGGTGACACTAATCAACACGTAATTTTGAGCACACTGATTAAACTGATTAATCTTATATTTCAAACAATTTAACTTTAATCTAACAAACAATGATCTGCTGTTATAAGATCAATACACCTCAAGAAAATTCCTTTGTGGAAAATTACTCAAAGTCAGAAAGTATTTCATGTTCTCATCATGTCAAGATTACCTAGAAGACATCTATAGGCAGTAGCTGAAAATGTCAAACTCTGCTGGAGGAAGTTTTTCTCAGCAGAGAATTCTTAAATTCACAGAAAGTGTAAGTTTACCACTAAGGAAAATATTGTGCCTCATGAATGAGATTGGTTAATATTGCTTAATTAGTGGAACAAATAAAAGCAAGAGATACAAATGTTGTTGTCCTTTTAAAATGGAGGCATCTTTGTGACAAGAATAATCAATTGAAAATTGCAGATTATTGATAAAACAATCTGTGAGCTTCATAAATTCAATGTGTGAATGTTGCATGAGGAGTCACGGCTTGCAGGGACTGACAGACAAAGGAAGTGTTGTCCATGGAAAACTATAATTGATAACTGGGATTTAAATGTACAGTAGCACTCCTAAGCAGTCAATAACCTTTTAACCAACACTTGGGAGACTTAAGTTGTGCAAAGAGCAAAGTCAGCATTGTAGCCATAATTTAAATATTCAGGAGCAAACAATAGCATGAACAGTTCTCTGAATGTTGCCTCGTAGGTTTTCTTCCTGATCATTTAATCTGGTCAAAGTGTGTGCACGCAAACACTTGAGGAGCAAGAACATGTGCACACACACTCATAGGCACAAAAGCTGTGTATGATATGTATATGAATAGGTATGGATACTGTGCGCCCATGCTGTTTGAGTATCGATTGGGGAGGGTCAGTTTCATTAGGGTAGCCAAACCACTTCTCCTGCAGATATCTGTTTGTGTGTGTGTGTGTGTGTGTGTGCGTGCGTGCGTGCGTGTGTGCGTGCGTGAGTGTGTGTGTGTGTGTGTGTGTGTGTGTGTGTGTGTGTGTTTGTGTGTTTGTGTGTTTGTGTGTTTGTCACTTACCATGAGCCCAGCAAGACACGTCATACCTCCCCCTAACTCACACACTGCACCCCTGAGAAACAGAGATGAGAGTGGGAATAAGATTCACCTTCTTGAGACCAAACTAGCAGTTTAGCACTAACGCAACACACACACACGCACACACACACACACACACACACACACACACACACACGCACACACTATACAGTTGATACACACTCAAACATGCTCATGCTATCATACATGCGCATACACACACAGCAAACGCAGCAGGGTGAGAAATATCAATTCAACCATCAACCTGAAAGCTGAATACTGAACATTGAGAAGCACAAGCTCAATCAGCGGGAATCTGAGAATACACACACACCCACACACACACACACACACAGATGCACACTGTCCTGAAGCTTGCATGCTCATTCAACCCCTCTCTCCATCCTCTTCCTCCTTTCATCTCCCCTTCCCCTCCATCTCTGCCTCTGTCCTCTTTCATCCCTCCCTGCCTCCCTCCCTCTCTCGCTGACCTTCACTTCGCTGCTCTGATCAATACCCCTCTCTTCCTTGCCTCCCGCCTCTTGAATGTTAAAACAGGAAATCAAAGAGTGACGTTCCACCTTGAGTGGAAATCAAAGGTGCCTGGGTGCTTTTCAGCCCCGTGCCGGAGGGCAGGCCGGTGCTCAGCAGACGAGAGAGCAGGGGAAAGAGCAACTCAGAACAACACAGCGTGGCATGTAAAGGTACAGGATGACACAAGCATTTACTGAAGTCCTGGTGGCAAAGTAACCGGGTCAATGCAGACGTTTTTATATAAAATCATATGTTATAGTATTATCATTGTATTTCCAAGGATGTTGCTACTCTCACTTCCTCTATCACCTGCTGCTATTTTCAATTATAATCACCAACGAAGGTCCCTCTGAGGCAAACAAACCGTGGCATTAAAACCAACAATGCAGTTTAATGTTTCAGCTGGTGCTTATGTAAGGATGATTTATATTACTCAGGTAAAAAAAGAGTCTGCGGTGGCACTGAACCAGGAAAGGAATGATTTGTTATAGTTTTATACAATACAGCCAATTGAGACATTTCTTATTCTTTTTATTTTAATGGTCATTTCATGCCACTTTACTTCTTTTTGAACTTCCCAATCGTATTTCATTATTCAATCAGTGAATCTATGATTTGCGTCAAGTTATTACAGAAAAAGGACTGAATTAAAAGGCAATCAATGAACCCTGATCGATGCAATCAATCACAGCTGACAGTCCTTGTTTTCTTGGTTGAAACATTTTAGTGATTTGACATTTGAAAATGGATGTTTAAGAGCGGGATAACTCACTTGAACATGTGACGTTTCTTCAGACAGTAATGAGCCATCACCTCTTCAGACGGCCACACACCTGAGTCAGAAAGAGGCAGAGACAAAGTTTCAGTTACTGACGGATGTTTATTTAATCCAGCGACAGAGCTTCATCTGCAGGCCTTCATTTCGCATCTCCAGTGTAACACGGGGCTTTGATTCCAGCATCTCAACATCAAAAACACCTGAATATTGACACCAAACCAAAATAAAAACAATGAGTGTTCAGTGAAACATAATTCGAGGCATTGTGTTTTTCAGTCTGTGTTCATTTGCTTCTCTTTTGGATCCACCTTGCCTGTGATCCAAGGCTTCTCTGTCTCTGTTTGTCTGACTGTCAGTCTTTCAATCCTAAATCCTTGCAACACACGCTCCCATTGGGCACTGTGTATGCAAGTGTGCGTATGCAAGTGTACGCAAGTATGTGTGTGCGACAGGGGGTCCGTTGGGTGATAATCACAGCGTGCAGGCCTGTCTGGCTTATCACCTACTGTCAGCCCTTCTCCTCTGCTGTGCATGTGTAACACACACATACACACACACGTTTGCATGCTTGGTGCAATATTCTGTCTGCTTTAAACACACACATCTTGGCAGTAGAAAAAGTAAACATTCATTTGAATCAAACTTCAGCTTTTGCTTCTGGCTTTGAACACGAAGGTTTAGCTTGCGCTGCCTGTGTGTGTTTGTGCGCACATATGCATCTTTGTGTGTGTGTGTGTGTTTACATGAAGGAGTTGTTGAGAAAAGAGAATGAGGGGATATAGAATGAGTTGGCGAGAGAGCAAGGGAGCGGAGGGAGACAGAGATAGAAAATGAGCGAGGTAACGAGAGAAAACCAGGGTGGGAGGGGAGGGTTGGAGGAGGAGGAGGAGGAGAGAGAAAAGGTGGTAGTCGATATAATAAGCGGCTTACAGACGGTCTCTCTTCACCTCGTGGGCCAGACATCACTGCTCCCTCACTCTCCCTCTCTGTGTCTATCTCTCTCACTCACCCTCTCTCACTCGCTCCCTCTCTTTCGCCTCGCTCCGGTCCGCCAAGATTAGCTCAAGCAAGCAGGATTTAATAATGCCTATTGATAAAATGTCCAAATATTCCTTTTCCCCATTAGAAAAAAAAACACGCTTTCTTCGTCTTAGCTTGACAGAACACACACACACACACACACACACACACACACACACACACACACACAAACACACACACACACACACACACACACACACACACACACACACACACACACACACACACACACACACACACACACACACAATGACAGGCAGAGAAGCTCCACTGTGTGACTAGAGAGTTTGAACACTTGAACACAGTGACATTTTAAATTTCATCTGTTATTCCCTTCAGTCAGCTGTTATCCCAAAGAACAGAAAACTTTATACTCTCACTTAGTGCTGCTTTATTGTTCTGCATGTAGAGAAATGCTGCACCTAGATTTGTTATGTGTTTGAGTGATTATTAATAATTAGTCTTATCTGAATATGAGCATGATTTTATTCCCTTATAAGCATGTATTTAAAGGATCAACATTGAGTTATTCTTTCCTCATTTTATTACTCAAAAAATCCCAATACAAGTTCAAAACAACAATTTCCTCAGCTATCCCTCAACACGTTTTTACTTCCCTATCTTGGATGTGGTTGTATGCACCATAACTATTAACTGCTGGGTCACAAATGTAGGCCTATATTTTGTACAATGTTGTTGAATCCTGAAACAGGATGAAATAATTTATTAACATTTGATGAACTACGAAGTATTGATGGGAGACAAATTAAACTACAGTGTAGTAACATGTAATTGTAAAGTTATAAACAACATGTCTCCTCTTGAGACATTGTGGCTTCCTCTGTGTTTTTATCTTATTTTTTTCTTACCTTTTAGGATCTCAGCTAATTTATTGATTAAGGAAAACATACCACATGACATTTCCTGTATTATGCAAGGCTGTATGATCTATCATACATACACTCTCAACTTTATTACAAAATTTAAATGGACTACATCCCTGATAATTAAACGTACAGTATGTAAAATCCGCCGCTAGGGGGCTCTCAATCAAAACAATAACAAATGATGACATCGACGCTTGCGGTGTATTATGGGAGGAAAAACGAACGAATCAATACGAACGTGCGAAACCGACCTGAGAAAGACATTATGTGTAGTGACGATGTATCCAAGTATAATTTACATGACGTTTTATATCACAGCAGCACATACAGAAACAGAATGGCAGCTTTCAGTAGCAACTAGCGCTAGCCTATGCAGCGGTCTTTGACATAACATCCGGTGTTTCCTTGACAACGATCAACATTTCCTGCCTATCGTGGCGGCTCATCATGGCGGCCGCCTACAAGACACGGCACGTTACAACTATTAAATTACGGATTTCTCTGGCTTTGATAACTTTTGGAAATATTTGAGATGATGTAAGTACTCAACTAAAAAATATATATTACATGGGTTTAGTCCATTTTTAATTGAAGTTAGATATTTTAAGGTAAACATTAGCATGCAGTTCTACATACTGTACCTTTAAGCTTAAAAAGCTACAGCAATGACTTCTAACAAGACACCAAACTAACTGGGGAGTCCACATTTCAGATCACTGATAATGCTGTTTTTAAGAGCCACGATGGTCAAATACGTTACATATACTTAAGTCAAGTCGTTAGTTTAAGAGGACATTGGATTTGTCTGAGAACACTAGAAGAATAGATGAAGGACTGAGATGCAAATTAAGTCATCTTGAAGAATAAAAACAGAATTGACTTTGTTTCCTTTTGTTCACAAGGCATAAGGAAACGAATGGTTAAGAGCCCTGTTCTGCTGCAGGACTGAGCAAAGACATCGCTTAACATATAATCTCTAGTCATCCTTTATAACTGATGTATGGGGTATTAACCTGCCATCCTTAATTCAACCACTCTCTTTTTGATTGGGTGTTCACACAAAACCAAACAGTATCCCTTCCAAACATTTGCCCTGTGAAATGTCAGTTTCACCCCCGGATATGTGTTACCATGACACTTGACATGAAGGGCAGCTCAAAACATCCTGGGGAGATGAACAGCAGAGGGTGGTAATGCAACATTAAAGTGGGTGAGCTCTGCTGTTCAACAAGACAAAGAAAGAAGAATAGTGCTGAGGGCCAGTTAATGTCAGGTACACACACTCTCAGATAAAACAAAGGTGTGTACTGTGTGTTTATGTGTGTCTGTGAGAGAGAGCAAGACAGACAACACTCAGTCATAAAGCTTTGTAAAGCATATGTGAATCTGATGGTTAATCCCCAACTCCAATAACATTAATAGCCCAAAGTGATAGAAACTATGTGTGAGGGTCTGTTTGTGCATGTTTTGTGTACGTGTATTGGGCATCTGTGTGTGTGTGTGTGTGTGTGTGTGTGTGTGTGTGTGTGTGTGTGTGTGTGTGTGTGTGTGTGTGTGTGTCTCCCAGGTCGAGGTGCACTGTAGGAAATGAGGGGATCAGGAGTGAGGAGCAGATTACTTTTCCTGAGGATAATGAAATTATTTCTCACCTTCAATTACTAGATGAGCAAAGGAAGCAGTGTAGGTGAGAGAGAGAGAGAGAGAGAGAGAGAGAGAGAGAGAGAGAGAGATAGAGAGAGAGAGAGAGAGAGTGAGTCTGTGTGTGTGTGTGTCAGCTCAATAAAGTACCATGCACTAAATCTTGCCAGCAGTGTTACCCCGAAAACCATATGTGCAGCTTATTGGGGTGGTGAGCTGGAAACATTGTAAACTCCCCTATGGGTGGGATGCTCTTAATTTAGAGATAGCTGAAAACCTGTGAGATGAGTCTTTAAACATCAATTAAACATAAAAATGTGTACTAGGTTGGCTTTACCTACTAGTTGTGTATGTGTTCATCATTTATGAGAGGACATTTTTTTAAATATCTTTCTTAGTTTGCAAACCTTTTTTCTTTCAAGTCCTTTATTGCTAACGTCTGAGTCCTGTGGAAGCACTGAAAAGTTGGTGGTTACTTCCAGAGGCTTTTTTGTTGCTTTATGATTACTGATAGGGTTGGCTTTAAGCAAAAGTCTCAGTTAGCTGAAGCAACCCTCAAATGACCCTTCCTTACATTTTGACGGAGAGAGGAACCCTGTTACATGATCGGACGCTGAATTTCTGATAGTAATGAACCCAGTTTTAATAAGGGATGTGCGCGTTTAGTCAAGCAAATTGTTAATATTTTTAATGTTGGCCCTCTATGTCGCTCTAATGTTATGCTCAAACCCGCCCTGGCCGAGGCTATAGCCATTGACTGGCTGTAGTTTCGGTTAATGGACCTGCTCTCCCAACTATCCGATTGAAACAAGCACAGTGAACAAATAGCATTATGTAGAAACAGCGCAGTCTGGCAGTATTTTGATCTAGAACATTTTAATAAAAATGTAAATAGGCTGTGTCAGGTTAATCTGGCATATCGTCTAGAGCGATGCATAACCACATTTAACACAGATATGTTGATGTTAACCTGCATGGAGGACCTAAGGCTGGCAGTGCTAGCAATGCTAAAGTTAGCCAAACCTCGTCAAACCAATAAACGCCACCTACACGTTTTCTTGCAACAATGTTAATGAAAGAAAATAGTGATTGAAATGTGATTTGCGCCTTCTCAGTAGATATTGTGCTGATAGCAACAGATAGAGCATAGCACTGTTTGCATTTAAATATGCATTATTTTAGAAAAAATAGAAAGTGCTTCAACTAAGAATTATTTTCCCCGTTTCTTAACATGGAGAATATCTACTGAAATAGTAGATTTCATTATTTGGTCAATGGCAGAGCAGAGTAAAAAATATTGATCAGTGTTTCCCAACGCCCAAGATTACGTCCTGAATTGTCTAATTTTGTCCACAACCCAAATTAATTCAGTTTACAGTGTATTTTGTTTTAGTAAAGAAGTAAATAAACAGAATATATTAACATTTAAGTAGCTCTGATTAATTGATTCCAATATGTTTGACTTTTCTTTTTCCTTATAAAATTCTCTAACAATTAATCTTTTATCAAATAAGTAAAAGGCTAATTGATAGCTGATTATTTATGGGCTGATTGTGAGGTTGAAACAAAACAGTGATACAAGTCATAATTACAGCAAGCAGCAGTATAATGACTGGGCTTTTCTTGATCCTGTGCTTTCCAAGAAACCAGTCTTATTTTCATGTTAGCAGTTGTCAAGGAGGGAAGACTCCTGAACCAATCCCATTTCTTGGTAGAACTACTGCCGTGGTCCTAAACCCTCATCCCTCATCATCCTGGTGACCTAGGCCTGACCCTGGGAACTCCAGCACTTACGGAGCGCTAATCTGGCCTCAGTAGCTGTGAGTAATCACATGCACAGGATGGAATTATCCAACCATCCCTCCGTTTTCTTTTGCTTATCCAGGTCTGGGCCGCGGCAGCAGTAGGTTAAGAAAGGTAACCCGGTCACTGAGGCAACCTCCACACACATGTCCTCTGGCTCCTCTTGAGGGATGCCTGGGCTTTCTGGGGATCAGACAGCAGGGAGGGAATTAGCGAAAGAGCTATTTCAAATACCTGAAGGAAGATCCAGGTGCTATTTGGGGAGAGACATCCTGAAATAACTTTCCAGCTTAGCTGAGATGAGGGTGCCACTCTGTTCTCAGTACCAACAATTAATTAAACAGAGCCGGAGCACTTTCATTTGTAAGATAACAGGATCTGCTTAAGTGAGCCTGCTGAAAGCAATATTGATTGCTGCTTTTCAGACTGGCTGAAAGACAATAGAGTTAAAGCATGTTTCTTTTTGTCTGAATGTAATAATACAAGTGGTTGTAGAATGATTTTTCTCCGACAAAACTCTGATTAAAAATAACTCCATTGTGTTTCCTTTACTGTTTAGTGATTGACAATAATGATGTCAGCTGCAGTTTCTCAGGAGAGCTCTGAGATATGAAGTGTTGGTCGACAGTTTTTTTTAACAAAGCAGGAATTTAGCTCCTTTTCTTTTGTCCTCTGAGAGTTAAATGCTGTTTTTTTTTTATGTCTCTGTCTGGTCACCTGCTGAGGACAGAAAGCTACTGTAAAGGGCTAAATACCCTTTACAGTACCCTTAATAAAGGATAGGGTGAGAAAAAGAAAGGACAGTGGTAGAGCAAGAAGAAACATGACAAAGGGGGGGGTATGTTTTCAATTGTATAGGACGGATATTTATAGATACAAATAAACGCAGCACACTTTTTAGATGAAAAATGACGGTAACTTCTGTTCATGTCACCCTAATTCATGTCACAGAAGAAGTCATAAAGTGGTGATGCAGTGAGTCAACTTGGCAGGGAAATTAGTTTTGAGTGCCATATTTCTTTAAAATTAAAATTTCAAAATACAGTACAGCAGCTATTCAATGTTTTTATGTCACAAATCAGGATAATAGTAGTTATTGCTGTATGGATATTTTATCCCACCCCAATAACTATCCTACTCATACATCTTTTGACTATTTATTATAAATTGGATTCAATTTGTATTTTTTTGTACCCCTTTTTATTTCCTTAACATACTCTGAGATGACAATATTACTCTTAAATCCTTGAGATGGAAGGAAAGGAAGTGGTGTATCAAGACTGAGGACGACTTTCAGATGGAGGTAAAAGTGAAATGAGAGAAGCGGCCTAGAGACGACTGAATAGCAACAAAAGAAAATCAGAGCTGGAATACGTCAAGGAGAGGAGTGACAAAGAGAAAGAGAAGACATGGGAATGAGGGGAATAATAGCAGAGAGGGGATGAGGAGGACTGGAATGGGTGGCAAAAAATAGACTGAGCAAGGACAGGGGTGAGAGAGAGAGACGGGTGAGAGAGAGAGACAAGGAGAGAGCAGTGTCAAGATGGGGTTAAGTGGGCCACGATGCCGCTTTGTGCACACACACACACACACCCACGTGGCTCAATCACATACTGATACACGCAAACACACTCACACACATATATAGTGTTTTTCTCTCCCCTCAGGCCCGGCGTGTCTTCAGGCTTGGCGGCTCTCTGGCGGTGATCCGTCTCCACATTAAGCAAGGCCTCAGATAATTCCTAAGCCTCCTCCATGGCCGATCCAATAAGGGATAAGGCTCTTGGCTGGCCATGATCAACTGACAATCTGTCCTCTCACACGGCTACTTTAGTGGAGGCCAGGATTACCCGGGCCAGCCTAGACAGGGTACACACAGTTCACAAGACCAAGGAGCTGATGTGTGTGAATGTGTGTTATAGGGATAAAGAGAAAGAAAGATTGAAGGAGTGTATATGGAGGTAAAGGTGCGTGTACCTGCTAGAACTGGCATGTTTCAAAGAATGTAGAAAACATGGATGTAATCTCAAAGATGTCACCCATTGCTTTCTGAAGAGGCATTTGGAAGCCAAATGATGGCAATCGCCATATTGGAAATGCCATCTCCATCTATCAATTTAAAAACAGACTGAGGTGGAGCTTAGGTGGCCCTTAAGCTTCCTGTCAAACAGCTATAGCATGCCCACTGATTCAGCCATGTCCCTTAATATGCCTTAGGCCCCATGTCCACCTAGGGTTTTTTTACTGAGCGCCAGCATCTTTTTCCAATTGTTTTCAATGAATAGAGAGCGTTTGCAGAAGCAGACTGCTGTCCGGAGAAAAGGCGCATCACCCAGCGTCTTTTTTCTGAGTCTTCAGCCTTTTTTTATGCGGCTGCTTCGAACGTTCAAGTTGAACATTTTTAAACTTTTCAGAAAGGCGCTATTGACATGACCGACGCTCTTTCCAAATGTATGATATTCCCTGTAGTTTTGCCGTCTACGGATCATGTCTTGTTCCCACATCCTGTTTGCTCTGTGACTAAATGGGAAATAAACTATCTAAAATACAGAACATACAGTAAAAAGTAATGGAGAAGTGTCGGTCATACAGCAGCAGAGACAGGACAGAAGTGCAGAGCTTTTCTTCTCAGCGCACAAACACTTCAAAGAAGTATTCCCGAGTGCACAGCCAGCACTTTTCTGCCTTGAAAAAAGGCTATGTTAACACAGGGCCTTATTATGCAAAACTCTTAGCCTAATTTTAATTAAAGCAGATATGTTGTTTTTTTTAAATAACGCGATGTCAAGTTTTTTCCAATAAAGAAATGACAGTGAGCTATAGAGACGAAACCTGTTAATTCCTTTTTTTTATGTTGTTGCCAGCCACAAGTGGACACTGGAACTGAAGTTTATTACACTTCTTTACACTGTCACTTCCACATAGACTTTATTTTTTAACACCAGAGATTCTGGCTTATTGTGTGCATTTATAAATGTTTGTTTAACATCACAGTGAGGTACATTAGCACCAGCTAGAAATATTTGATTTTAAGAGTACAGACAGAATGTGGAAGATCACTTCATGAATGCAAAATGTCAATTTGCAGTGAGGTCTATTCTTTGTCAAGTATTCAATTTTTCCTTCTCAGACAACATTTTTTAGATTAAAAACGATTTTTCCAAGTACTTTAAAGCTTCAGGGAAATCCTCAGAACCATTTCTTTGATTAATAAGTTTACTGAAGGGCTGAGTGTTCATCAGTACAGTGTGTTGATACTGAAATCTGTACAAGTCTAAGATCTTAATCAAATAATCCAGCCTCAAAAGAATTTCCTCATAACAAAAAGAAAGGCGTAATCAGAAACCAGAATTGGAATGCCATAGGGCGAAATACCAAGTATTATAAAAGTACTTCAGGCTCTAAGGAGCCTTCATGCTGTATATTAATCAGCTGCGTGCTGCAGTCAGCTGATTGGAGGTAGAAAAGCTGGAATGCAAACACAAGTCAACAGAGATGGTGAGCAAATGCCAATCGATCACAAAAAGCTTTGTGCACTTTAAGAATCTCTTCACCCCTGATTAGTCTGATGCTGTTGCTTAGGTTTAACAAAACTATTAATAACTATGTGTAAATAATAATAGTAATTATGAAGAGATCAATCTGCCTGGCTGCTTTGGTAAACATACATGCTGTGAATAGACAGTTTAGATAGCCTATTCGCCTTTCACCAGAGGAGCAGGCAACGTGTGATAAGAATCGACATTCTAGCCAACAGAGTCTGCCTCGGAGACACTCCTGATCCCTTTTTCCATTGGAATAGGCTCATTTGAACACATACACAAATACACACACACTCACATGCACACACTCGTACACACGCTCGGAGGACTGTGCAGGGTTTCGATAAGCGTGGCCCTCCTCACTCTCTCTCTCTCTCTCTGAGTAAACATCGTTTTGGATTAGGCAGAGTATAATGAGAGCAGGGGGCTATCTGCCCACCACGCCTGCATTGTGGCCCCCCGCTCCTCTCTGAGGGGGCCGGGACCAATCTTTACTCTGCCATTTATCCCCCTCCTCTGATAGCTTACTTATCTGCTGCAAAATGCCAGGGCTGACTGCCTGTCTAACTGCCCCTATAACTGTCTGCTTGCCTTCTAGTCTGCCTGCTTCCACACCTGTCTACCTGTCTGTCATCCTGTCGTAAATCTTGGAAAAAAGCTTTAAGACAAATACACGAGTACTACTCACGTTATCTCTGCTCTAGCTTTCTGTCAGCACGTCTGACAACAAGACAGTCTCTTTTCCTGAATCTCACGCGAGTGTGTTTTCTGTTGCAGAGGATAGAACTGCAGCAGGAGTGATATCATGAAAGCATAGTACTGATATAATGAGCGAGTAAGATGACTTTTCTTTACCCTACTATGGAAAGACATTGTTTCCTATTTAATGGGTTACTATTAAATCATGTCTAAAATAAATATATTACTGATACAAAAACAGAGTTTTCTGGAGTTTTTCTGGCTTCGACTAACATTACATTCTCTGCTAGCACCACAACATAGTTTGTGTTCGTCACATAATATTTAACGTGACACCATTTGATTTTATTGGCAGTTAATTGGTAATGGTATAGGAGAGTTTCATAAATTGGCATACTGGCAGATTCCTGATCCCTCAATTGATGCAGTAGAAGAGGTCGAAACCAACACTGGTAAAGGTCCTGAACTCCTTCAAAAATGAATCTTTATGCAGTTTATGATTAATTACCAACCTATAAAATATATGTGATATACTCAAGAACATACACTATTTTAACAAACGTGTAACAAACGGAATAAATAAAGAAAAGAACAGCTCTGAAGACGTGACTGCTTTCTCTTACATACTGTAGTATCAACGTTTTGCACCAGCTTTCTTCACCATCAATCCCATCATGCCCTGTGTTTCTCTTAGGCACTGAAGAAAAGTTGAGAGTGTCCACTTGTTGAAATCACATCTGGTGCACATCCACTGGCAGTGCTGAGTGAAGGAACACAGAGGAAGTGAGGGCTGCAGAAGGAGAGCTGAATAAAGTATAGAGAAAGAAATGGCAGGAGGGAACGAGGGAGACAGATATGCAGAGAGGAGGATGACGGACTGATAGTGGAGGGAGTGAGATGTGGAGAGAGAGGGAGAGGAGGAGGCAGAAACAAAGGGGGAGTTTGACATGTGGCTAATAGACATATCAGCACTGAGGTGTGGGGTTTAGCTGGCAGACGAAAGCTTTGCAGAGCTCCGTTCATTGATTAGCATACGGAGAGTGGCATGGGGGCCGTGTGACAACCCCAGATTATGTTGCACGAACACATACACACACACACACACACACACACGCACACACACACACACACACACACACACAGACACACAGACAATGTAGATTGCCACAGATTGCATCTCTGTCCTTCCTTGGAGAAAGCCAAGGATGTCAAATTACAGGGTGTCACCTGCAGCAAGCTATCTAGTTTCTTTGAATGTTAATGTATAAACAATTAGGACAGGGGGGAGAGAAAGAGAACGAAATGGGGGGAAGAGGAAAAAGATGGAGAGAAAGAAGGAAAAAGAGGGAGTTGGAATAGTGTTAAGAAAAAAAGGAGAGACAATAGGAGGTTGGTGAAGGTGGAAAATGTGAAAAGTACACAGGCAGGAGAGGAAAAGGACAGTTGAGATTTAAAATGGCTGATGAGAGGTTTTGTTTCTTGGATCATGGAAAAAGAATGAAACAATATGAGAAAACCCTGACAGCTGTCTTTGAGCCCCTCCCTGCTGAAAACCTGCAGTTTTCTCTCTGGATGTGAGCAAATGTCATATGGAAAAGATGCAATCATCTTTCCCAAAGTCTAGGAACAAAATGCAGACATATACAACAAATTCATTTCATCACATGACTTTTTTACAATCTTATATCAATTCTAATTTCTGTCAGTGCTTGCTTCAATTTGAATTTTACTATATTATCTCTAAAAGATCTTTTATTTTTGTTCCATTGTCAGTATCACATATATCACCTGATTTGACATGAAAACACCAGTGTATGTTTGTACCTCTGTGGTCCAGGGTGGATTAAGAGTTGTATACAACAAAGGTATCTAAATTCAAAGAGGGACGCAACTGACCGGAGGACAAAAAGAAAGAGATATTTTGTAGGAGAGTGACAGAAACAGGGAGCGTGTGTCAGAGGAGTGAGACACAAATAACATCCCCTACTCGAGCATCCAGGAGTCTGCCCAACAACTACACTGATGCCTTAAACATGAGACTCAGATTTTCTATCTCGTGAAGAGGTTCTGAGGGGAGAGGAGAAGTGAGGAAGATGGGGGGGGGGGGGCGACATAATATGGAGGAGAGGTTATAGGGAGCAAAGAAAGGTTTGAGGGAGGTAAACAAGAGGGCACGAGTCAGTTTGGGATAGAAAGAAGGTGCTGCAGGGTATCGGTCGTGAAATGGCCTCAGAAATGTGTTTTTAAATGTGTAAAATGACTGATAAAATTCATTTATGTCCTACAACTGGTGTTTTGTGTTGTCTTGTAAGTATCAATGCTTGTGTTTTCTTCTTAGGGAGGTGTGTCTTATTTTTAAAACCTGCAATTATTTCTTTAATAATCAATGAATAGTTTGGTCAATAAAGTGTCAGAAAAGTGCACAAAATGTCCTTTGACATTTAGAAATTGTTTGTTTTGTGTCATCTACTGCAAAGAATTTCAAAAATATTCAGTTAACAAAAACACAAGAGAAAACAAATTCTCACCACTGAGACGCTGGAACAGAGAAAGTTGTTCATTTCTGACTTAAAACTGATTTATAGGGTTGTGACAGAAATAGCGGTTTGAAGAGTTTTCTGAGTAGTTTCGATAAATTAGTCTATTCGATCCTATAAAAGGGCTAAAACACAATGATTAACATCTCTGTTGACAAATAGCAGTTTTGCAGCGCTCTGTGCATCGTATGAGCACTTAAAGGAAGAACAGCAAGAGGAAACGTAACAAACACTAACACAAGAGACACCGAACTTCTCTGAACCTGTTCTGCTTCGTACTGTAAGGAATCTTTGCTCTTCTATCTGTAAGTTAAGTCTGTGTTTGGTTAGCAGAAAGGGCGAGTCGTCAATGCTGCAGTTACTGCTGCTGATCCCTACGCAGACATGGGTGCATATTCAGTTGAGCCATTTAATGCTGTATGTTGCCATTGTGTTGCTTTCTGTATGGTGAACACTGTATGAAGTAATCAATTAAAGTGACATTGTTTTCTTTATTTGAAAAAAGATGGATGACATTTTTAAATTTGAATCATATGTTTGCCAAGTTTTAACCTTTTAAATGATGATGCACAAGAGTAGCATGCAGACTTGATCCCATATAAATGAATGTTTAAAGAACCTCAAAAAGAGAGAGAGTTGGGGACAGCAGGGGGATTGCAGTTTATGAGAAGGTGAGGTTAGAAGAGGAGGAAGGTTAATGCGGTCTGTAGAGGTGAGTTTGTCGGTTAAAGTATGGATGATTCTAATGCGTGTAGGCGGTGGTGATACGGAGGTTGAGCTGCGATGGCAGGGTGTTAATTTGGGAGGTTCACAGGAGGAGTAGGGAGACCCCCAGGGTCTCTCTGTTGCTTTTCTCTCTTAAGAAAAATAAACTGCACTATGACGAACTCGCCAAGAGAGGCCAGCAAGTGTGTGCACATGTGACGAAGCAGTGCATGTGTGTATGAGTTAGTGAGTGAGTGAGTGTATTTGAATCTGTGTGTGTGTGTGTGTGTGTGTGTGTGTGTGTGTGTGTGTGTGTGTGTGTGTGTGTGTGTGTGTGTAGGGAGGCGTGGGGGGGGGGGGGGGGGGGGGGGGATATTCACATCTGGGTGTTTGGCTGCCTGAAGGCTCCCTGTGTGCAGGCGTTTCATTGGAGAGGCAGATGAGCAGGGCAGATACCCCGGGGCAGCCTGCCAGTGGTCAGAGCTTTATCTAAGCTGAAATGATTTTAGCACTCCGTTGGAGCACTAACCCAGAAGCAATGTCACCCCATCCTCCTTCTCTTTTCTTTTCTTTCATTTTCTGTCACTTTGTCATTGCTCCTTTTCTTCTGCTACTTATTCTCTAATTCCCTCCCCTCAGCTCTCCTTTCTTTTTCTATCTCTTGCTTCTGGCTACTAGTTTAGGGAGAAAGAGCGGACAGGTTTATGTTTAGTTTGTTATGCCTTTTGGTGTTTCATAAATACCTTTGGATTTTTTTTAATTTCAAAAATGCCATTAAAATAAATATGTCCATAACAGCCTCCAAAAGCACAGCTAACACAATGACAAAAACTGCAACTGTAAAGTCATCTTTATACACTGAAAAGGAACGAAAATATTCGACTATATTTGGTCAAAAAAATCCAGAGATTGTTATATATTATTGTTGATAAATTTTACTGCAAGAAACTTATTGACAAACTGCTTTCTTAAAAAGACATCCTCGTCAGACAGACCCAAGGGTGCTTTAAAAAGCACGTTGAGTGTAAAAGAAGGTTAGAGTAACATTTAGAGATTTATATTTTCTTGCAAGATACCTGACTCAAGAATGCAATAGGACATATTTCTGTAACGTTTTTGCCAACCTAAATATTTTCCAACTAGACAACGTTCTAGGAGATGGCACTGACTTGATGGGTTTGGCTGTGAATTTTACAAGGCGTTCCATAAAAAAGTAGTCCCTCTCATGTTAAGGATGGTGAACGGTTCAATAAAAGAAATAAGTCTTCCTAGCTCACTCTATGAAGCAAATATTAGCTTGCTTATAAAAAAGGAAAAGAAGAAGCCGACCCGGCGAGTTACAGACCCATTGCTCTTGTAAACTGTGATCAAAAGGTAATAACCAAAGTCCTTGCCACACAATTAGGGCTGAGTACCGAGTGTTTACAAGAAGAGGGACATTACTAAATTAGAATCTACCAGGGATGAATCCGGTCTGGTCAGTTAAAGGGATACTTCAGCCGTTGAAACATGAATCTGTATTGACATTGGGTCATATATGTAGTAGAAATGTGAAATAAATTTTGAAATTGGTGCCTTCTTGACCAAGAAAAGGCAAAAAGTGTCTTTTTGCCTTTTCTCTGCAAAGACAACAACTCCCAGAATGCACAGCACCGCAGGACACTCCCGCTGAAGGAGAGGTGCATTCATGTGGTATCGGAAAAATGAGATTCCGAGTTGTAAAATGCACATGAAACACCTGCTCAAGTCGGTTTTGTGTTTTGTTAACATACTTTTTATTCATGCACGTATTGCACATCAACTTTTTGCTTAAATATAACTTGACTATAAGATTTCTCCGAGTTGGGAAGTCGGAAGAACGACTTCCCAACTCGGAAACTTGGACCATCCGAGCAGCACCTGAATGCAGCATTACTCGCGGACAATAATACAGCCGTTTCCACAACTGATTCAGAGATTTCTTTCAGAAGGAATTGGCATCTTGGAAATTCCTGGAAGAAAACAGACTCTATGTCTGTGTCCATAGGCAAACAGTGACAGCACCGACAACACAAGTCTGCCCCGGCTCCTTCTTCCTCTCACAGCCGCGGACCTAGCTAGCTAGGCTAGCTAGCCTGCCTGTCGGCACCAGCAGCCAGCTCGCCGCTATATTGCAGCTCGTAGAAAGAACCACAAACATCCGATTCGAGCACAAGACCTTCAAAATCCCCTTCAGTCATATCAGTTTGAAGTTGAAACATACGTTTTTCGCCATTGTCGGCTGTTATTAGATTTCTCCATAGAGCCTGGTAGCATAGCCTTCAAGCAAGATGGCGGATGTTAAGTTTCGATTCTGGCAGTGAAGCCCCGCCCACTGATCTGTGATAGGTCTGTAGCTTCAGTGGTCGAAAACATGAGGAACTAGCGATGTAGTTTTACCCTGCTAACCACGACAGCCGCGAGTGACGCAATATGACGATTTTTGCGTCACTCGCGGCAGCATCTCAGAAAAGAAAATACAGATTTTTCCCGTCTCAGGGGGAAATGAGGGCTGGATGCAAGACCATTCAATAAAAACACAAGTTTACTACTGATACAAAGCTTAATGCAAATGGGTGAAGTATCCCTTTAAGCTCAAAAAGGATACAGAAGCTGCCGCCATCGTATCCCTTGATGACCGAAAGGCATTTGATCAGATCGACTGGCCTGAGACACTAAAATGATTTGGGTCCTGAGTGAACTTTAAAATGTGGGTTACGATAATTATTCTTATCCTGTTTCCTCACATAGATTTGCCCCTGGTCTTTCTGTCTTTCTTTCTTTCATTTGGTGTACTATTGCTGGGTGTTCATGTCTATCGTGTAAGCCTTTTTTTATTGTAAACAAAAGCTATAAATAAAATAATAACTCACAAAAATGTTGCACTACAGGAGGATTTTTCCTAGTGGAGCTTCAGTCACCCTCTACCTCTCACATCTTGGATCTCCATGTATTTATTGCCTTAACTCTAGGTGGGTTTCACCACCACTGTGGGTGGGTTTCACCCCCATAGAATCCCTGGGAGGGTTTTCCAGGGCCAGCTTAGGGCTGCGCCCGACAATACAAACTGTGAGCATAAATACTTGTGAAGATGTTCTAGGGTGAATTGTTATACTGAATCCATTTAGTTTGGGCAAGACCAGTAGGTGAATCTGTGTTTGTCAAGAGGGTAAGACTCATTTATAGATTTTGTATTTAATGTTCTTCTTTATTTTTCTATCTGTTTTAAATCATATTTTCACATTTAATCTTCTCTGTGATTGTTAAGGGTTGTTTTAGGGATTTTTTAAATTGTTCTAATTTATTGTTTCTTTTCCCCTTTGTCGTGATGCCTTTGATGTCTTGTGTGAAGCACTTTGAATTTCCCTTTTGCTTAAATGTGGTATTTATATAAACTTGCCTTGCCTTAACATATTGTCCCATATTTCACATGAGGCTCTCAGGCAGAAGTATACTAGTCTCCTGCAATCAGAGCCATTACCACAGTGTTGGAGGTGAGGGCCCACCAAGCTGCAACAGTACAAAAGGGTACTTTTCACATCTCTCCTCCCCACTCAACCACAGCCATCCCAACTGCCAGCACTGGTCTCCACATGCTCTCTCTCACTGCAGTTACCTTGGCTGCAACATGGGGAATTAAGTAGTATTATGAGGAAAGGCTAGCTGGGCTTAACTGCATTACAAGAACGGGTAATATACCCTGAGTGTGTGTGTGAGAGAGAGAGAAAGCAAGGGGAGGGGTGGATGGATGGAGGGGTTCATGTAGGTGTGAGAGAATGAGACAGAAAGAAATAGGGTCTTAAGTGAATTGTCAACTCAAATGCTCTAATCACAGTGAAAGCTCTGAACAAAGAGCACCCACGGAAGCCAACGGAGCACACCCTTGGGGTGAAGAAAGGCCACTTAGCCCCATCTGACTCTCTCTCTACCTTTATTTACCTGCTTCTCTCGCTCTATTTCACTGTATATGAAGGAAGGGCTTTTCAAAGTAATATACCTGCTGCAGCACCTGAGAGAGGACAGGAGGGAGAACGACAGAATTGAGAGGATAAGTGTATTACAAACTTTTATGTATGTTTAACACTGTTTTCACAGAAAAGAGATGCTACATTCTTGACTTTGGTTACAGTAGTTTTAAGTTCTGTCGAACTCTGCCATAAAAATGAGTCTGCTTGAGCATACATTGGTAATTTGATTGTTGTACAAGTAGGCATGACATGATGGTCTATTTAAACAGTATCATTTGAAAAAATAATGATTTCAGGAGGCAATTTTTCCATCTGCTGTTTTTCATGTAACGTTACGTTATGACGTCATAAACACATTAAAGGTCCCATATTATGCTTTTTCTGGTTTTATATGCTCTTTAGTGTGTTTTCCAGGTGTCTTGTGCATGTTTAGGCACATCTATGTGCAAAAATTCAAAGTCCGCGGAAACGCGGCTTCTCCTACCTCCTCCTGTTAGCAGTGGCAGTAGCAGCACGTAACGCTCGGTTCTAGCCCCCCTCGTTGAAAAGTGCAGTGTGATATCACACTGTGATGATGTCACTGATCCAAGCCCATTGGCTCGTTGTGGCAAGCACAAGCTCATGCTGCACATTAGCTACATTCCCAATATGGTAAAAGGGGCGTAACATTTCCGAGAATTGTCCGAACGACTGACCAATTACAACAGAGCAGATCAGCCAACCAATCAGGTCAGACTTGGCACACGTGGGGACCCTGATGTGGGCACTTCTGAGCGTAACAAACACAGGCAGATGAGACGGGCTGCATCGATCGTCAGTACATGAAAACAGACACTTTTTTCGAATATTAGCGATTGTGAACGTACTTTAGTAGGCACATAAATTAGATATATGAACCCCAAAAAGGGCATAATATGGGATCTTTAAAACAAGATGACGGATAATCTAAGCTTTCAGCTACAAATAGAAGTTTTTCTTTACATTTTAGGTTTATATTTTTTAACAGTTCCCATTCTGGTCCCCATATTGGCCATGGATGCATTATTAAGAGCAGGACACCAGACCAAAGGTGGAATAACCAGAACCAAAGATTATGCACTTTTAAAAGATATCATTTTGTCTGACAGGTCAAAAGTCTTACACACATCCCTTTATCATGATTATTTGTGTAGATAATGTGAGTGTTCTGCAGGGGAATACCTTGAGTGGCCACCAGGGATTATCAGAAGCTAAGCAGAGCAGTGATGCTTTATCCAGATCTTCATAACACAATTATGAACGTGTCCACAGAAGCTCAGCAGGACTTCCTCCTCGTTTAAAGCCTATATCACTGGCTCCCCTAGGGCCCATGATGGCTCTATTCAACACTCCTGCTAATGCTATGCTGATTGTCTGTATGGCTAAGCACAGGTCATCTCCTCATTTCCCCCATGTCTCTTTACAAATGTCCAGGCAAGGAGGGCCCATGCAGTGGCGACTGAGCACCAATGAATGTGACTGAAGATGGAGGTTTTCGCATGAAAAAAAAAAAAGAAAATTACAGTTGAGGGCACATGTACATTCACTGGAATGCAAAAGCAATACTGTACATTAAAATACAACATGTCTGCAGAATCCAGAGTAAAACACAAAGAGACACCCATAACCCCTTCAGAGTGTGTCCATTGTGCAAGGTGACAAAGCCGCGCTCATAACGCCATGCTGAAACATAATGGATTTGTCCCCTTGATCTATAAATTATTGTACAAGAGAGGACCTCCTTCTTCGTGTGTGTGTGTGTGTGTGTGTGTGTGTGTGTGTGTGTGTGTGTGTGTGTGTGTGTGTGTGTGTGTGTGTGTGTG
>CM036541.1:19352169-19367169 GCA_020745685.1 Tautogolabrus adspersus
CTTTATTTAAACTTATAAATGCACACTATTGGAATTCATAATATTATGAGGATTTCTTATCCGGCCTTATGAGCATGACCCTGACATAAGGGAAATGTTGGCTTTTGTCAGGAGGAGGTTTAGCCAGGTGCACCTGACACTGAAACTCAATTTCATCCCCCACACTTTTTACCCAGGGAGTCATTGATGAAAACCAGCTGTTCAAGTCAGATTATTGAATGGCAAATCAGCCAATCATAGCCGTTTCGACCAACCCACTAGGCCAGAGATGAGTTCTCAGTTGAAGCACGGTAAAGTTACGTGCATTTAGAAAAGAATCCTGTCTCTCTTTACTGGCTGACGAGTTAGAACGGATACAGCGTCCTTCTGAAAGATGGATAGTCCCTTAAACTGATGTTCCTAACATTTATTCCAAATCCCAAAATAAGTTGTAGATGTGTAAGACATCAAACATTTTTTTACCTCTTGGTTGTTCTTTTAGCTGTTTTTATTCACTCCCATAACTTGCTGAAACAGCCATCGATGTAGAAGAAGTCTGACAAAACTAAAGACCTGCCATAATATAAAAACATGTTCGATTTTATTTTAACGCCAAAACCAGAAAAAGACTTAAAACAGATCAGATTAAGTTTTATAACCGCCTTAACCAAAGGACAGAGATCATGGGAGAACACACCAACTGTAGCAAAACTCTCATGATTACAATCTGACTTCGGGAATTTCTGTGACTTTGAAACCGGAAAAGTTGTTAGGTGTAAGGCAAGCATAAGACGTAGTGTATCAACACAATCCAAAACATATAAAGAGTGGAAAAGATCAGCACTAACCAGATGAACAAACTGTTTTATTTTTTAATTTTTTAAATGTGTTGGTTTCCACTGAAGGGACTTATGCATTGATATAGCTGTGTAAAACATAGTTAAACTAATTAAAATGAAAACACAATACGTTTGCTTTTGGAGGGTTCTACTGCAGGTTTATATTAGTTTGGTAAATCAAGACTCAAAACACTTTACAAAGAAACTAATGTAGAACAAGGATGGTGTCCCTAGAAAACAGTGCACAACAAGAGCTACATGGTGTACACTTCCAAGAAACCCTGCATAAGAACAGCCTATCAACAGACAGGCTTGTTTTTTGTTTTATTTGGGACTGTATGGAAAAACTCAGATAAATACTCACACCTTTTAGCTTCATCGAGACCATAATTACAATAGGAAAATGTTTACTGAGGTAATAACTCAGGTCAAAGAAGTTGGGTTTTTTTACAATCATACAACTTTTTATAAGCAAAAAAAATGAAGGTCAAAGGCATTTCTGCATTAGCAAAACTATAAGCTATGTCATCATGTTAAATTTGATGTATTTACCAGCCTCTTGTAGTTCAATTTCTCTTCAAAGAATTCATAGAGTAAATTAGTGCCACTGAATGAATACCAGAGACATTCTGTGATTTAGAGGTCAGCTCGGCAGTTAGATATCTCAGACCAGGCAGATACAGCTGTGACGTCAGCCGCTAAGTGGGCCAGGGGTCTATCAGTCAGCAGATCTGTTGGGCTTGTAACCTGCGGCGACAGGTCCTTAACGCGCCGCGCGGACAGAGCCGTAACAGATGCCCAGCTAAGTGCCTGATTAAAACTTAATGTGCAGAAGGAGCTGTGTGTGAATGTGTTTTCCTGAAACTGTGTGTGTGTATTGCACAGTGATAGGGGGAATATGAAATGGGTGCCAGCCCTCCAGCGAGACAGGGGCCATGCCAGCTGCTTCTCTCCCCAGAGATGGAGCCCTGAAGCTGGGCAGCGAGGCAGGGCAGGCTGGGGGTGGGGGGGACTCTAGGGGACCATGGCACAGTCAAAACACAAGAGGCATATGTGACGTGACACTCTACTTATCAAATGAGATTTCATTCTCTTATCATCGCACATCCCAAGACCCACAAAACACTCATACAAACACAAACATATACGCACACACACTAATCCCAGACAATGATTTGGCCCTCAAAGTCAAGCCTTTAAATCAACTTGTAAGACACAAGACTGAGAAAATGAAGCCCTATGTGAAATGTACTCAACAAGAGTAACATGCCTGTTAAAATGCCAGAGGTAGACAGGCTGCCCCTGGTTGTTGAAAGACCCTAATTTTCTCTCCTCATTACTCAGTGTTAAACAGACTTCAAAAAACACTGAAAGGTAAGTGAACTCCTCATGACTCAGATTGGTGTACATGGTAAACAGTAACAAAGATTTCACCAGCTGTGCACAGGGGACTCAAGCACATTGCAGTGACATGTGCAAGTTTTTGACCGTTCTGGATCAACCATGCACAGTGGATCAGACACGTCTACCTCAAGGTAATAGGAAGTATGATAAAGTTCGAGAATCACTGATGTAAGGGAAATGTTTGCTCAATAATTAACATTTAGCTGATTAAAGTGGTAGTACTGCTGAGGATACAGAGAAATATGTTTTTATGATTGTGAAGAGCTTCCCCCGGTAAAAAAAATCGTTCCTTTGTGCGTGCTTGTTTGGTTGAAAGGTCAGGTTTTATCCATTTTCAGAGTAACACTAGTACACAAAATTATTAAAAGTACACTAGTCTCAGTGTTTATCGAAGACTTGTTTTACAATAAACATTTCCTATGTATTAAAGCATTCAAAAAAACAACTTGGCTTTCATGAATGAGACTGATTGTGTGTGTTTGTGTGGGTCCAGGAGGTATGAGTAGCTTCACAGGTCAACAAGCCAGCAGCCAATAATTTACCCACTGACAGAAAATTTCATCTGCCTATCATCTCTCCCTTTCTCTCTCTCAGTCTCTCCCTCCATTCCTCTCTCGCTGATTATGCCGTCAATACGGTGCGGATGAGAGGAGCTGACAATTGACCAGCCTGGATCAATATCAGCTAATAAGCATGTCAGGAGAGAGGAGAAAAGAGCAAGGAATCGACTGAGAGAGAGAGGGAGAGAGAGAGAGAGAAAGTGATGGAGAGAAAAAGCCAGTTTGATCCAATTCAGCTGCTTGGCGTGTGGAGGTGTAAGTGGGATGATTGGCCTGTTATTGCTGGTTTAATGTTAGGCAATCAGAGCCCTAGTGGTCTAGATATCAACAAACATCCATCAAATTGTCCCTTCTTCTTCTTGATACCACCTCCGCCGCGTGGCCCCGCCTGGACCCCGACAAACAATACGACAACAACGAGAGCCGAGCAATGGTGCCGTTTAAAAAAACCCTGGGGAGGTTGAATTGATGGCCTCGCACTTGCCGCACGAGCCGAGAGAAAATATACTTGTTTGGGCCGTTGTGTTTGTCTTGGGGAGATCTTCACTCATTTTATTTCTTTTATTTTCTTTTCTTTACAGCCCCCTCGCCGTCTTTCCCACCGGCGGAGGAGCACGCCGTTGTTGATGGTGATATAATAACACAGTCAGGTGTCTGTGGCCAATTCCCTGTCATTTGGACTTTTTGCGTAAATCACCATGTATTTTTCTCTTCTTTTCTTTAGACTTGCTTTCTCTATTTCACTGCTAGATCTTCCTTTTTTCCCCAAGGTGTCATTTTCTTTTGCTTAAATTACCTTTCCCGTGGCCTCCCAGACGCCACAATTGCCCATTCTGTATGGATACTGATGGAAGCTTTTCTTTGTAAATGCAACACTGCTACTAGCACACTAAGTCGACACTACTTAGTCTAATACTGCCTATTATTGAGGAGAAGGAAGATTTATGACTGGCTCCGGATTGACTAAAATGTTGTTTGACTAACTACCTGATTGACTGAAAGACTGCTAAGTGACATAACGACAGACAACAGAAATGTATCTGCCTGTGCAGCTTGCTGTTTGAATCATTTACTCACCATTATCAAGGATTTGAACTGAACAAAAATCAGCAAGGTCTGTGCGTCTTTTGTTGTCCCACCACAGAAAACTAAAACACATACCAAGCGATAGATGTCACTAAAAAGTTAATGCTTTACACCCAAAACAAAATAATTCCATGTTTCACTGTGATTAAAACTAGTGCCCGACCGATTCAGGATTCTTGGGGCCGATACTGATATTGATATTAGGAAGAGAAAAAACTGATACCAATAAATCGGCTGATATCTTTCATTGATCAATGTTTGATCTTTAGAGATAGATATATATAGATTTACACTTTTATTGCGTTTATCGAAAAGATATATAACGAAGACAAGATAGTCACTCCACTGGAAAGTAACTGCGCATGTACGTGCATCACTGCTTGAATGATAATGCTTGTTGTAATCCATAAAGCACATACTGCTTGTGAAAGAGCACTGCTGGTATAATACAATGAAACTCAAATGAAATGCTTTTTGGCTGGTGAATAAATCTAGTGATATCAGCTAATATCTGCAATCAAATTAGCCGATACCGATAGTCACTGGATATGCTAATATTGGCCGATATTATTAATCGGTCGGGCTATAATTGAAACTGTGGCAAGTATGGAAAAGGTAAGGTTCCATGCTGTAGGGCAATTTAGAGAAAACAACTTGAAGTTTATCTGAATTAAGTGAGTATAACTCTTTATGAATATTTGTTTCATATTTGTTTCTCTTACTTTACTAGAGCCCTGATCTCAATATCATTAATGATGGATTCTGCTCTCCATGTACATGAGTTTTTTAAACAAAGATACAGACAAAAGAAAGTCAACAGGGATTTTAAGGCCACCATGACAACGCTGCCCACTTGATTCTTGTTTCAGATTTTAAAATATCCATACTCACAAATCAAAGGTCAGTATTTAGTCTGTAACTTTCACCATCAACTATCATCTCTTTAAATGTTAGCTTAACCTAAGCAGACTAACGTGTCTTCTAAAACAGATAACTTTGTAGTGCAATTTAAAACATTCAAATAAACACTGGCAGAAGCGCCTTTTTGAATATCGATTCTGCAAAAACTAACCCAAATATTGAACATTAATGTCTAATGCTCATTCAAAATATCAGTTTTTCCCCCTGTTACATAAAATTGTTTCAATTTTGGCATGACTTAGGTTTATTGTTATCTTTTTGTCACTAAAAACACTTATGTGATTAGAGAAAGATGACTTTGGTTGAATATTGAAAAAGTCAAAGTTGACTCTCTCAATATCCAAACAAAACCACAACATATACTGCACTTTACTTTCGTTTTTGTATCCTTAACCAAAAACAATCAATCTGTTTCGGCAGATGGAAACTGGTGCAAACTGGAAGCTCTGTGTCGATGATCTTTTTAATGGTCATTAACCATCTGCAGTGATTACATGTGGTTGACTTTAATGTGTTACAAGAATGTAATTCATTATGGACTGAAAGTGGAACCTGCTAAATGGTTTAAGAGTACACAATGAAACAAGTTCCCCCCCCCCCCTCCTCTTTTTTCATAAACTTTTGATTGAAACACAGGCATGTTATCTACAGTCTTGGGTTCTTGTTTGTTCTAACTCCAACAGATAAATTGTCCATCACTTTCCTGTCAGTCCTTAGATGTGCTTTCCCCCCCTGCCCAAAACATTAATCACTGTGTAGAGCCCCCTGCCTGCACATCCAGACAGTGACCCTGCTACGACCAACATTACAATATGTCCTGCTCTCCGACACATGCTGATTGCACATGGACATGGTGATGAGTGATGGAATGGAGGGGACGGCCGAGGAGGTGGAGAAGGAGGAGAGTGGCGTTGTTCTTATTTACATGTTTATAGCTCCTCGGTGGGGAGGGGACAGTGCTTGTTTGCCTGCGTTTGACAGACAAGTCCAATTATCAACCCTGTTGTTTCTGTTTCCTCAACAACCCTCTCTGACTGCTCAACATGCAAACACTGACCACACACACACACACACACACACACACACACACACACACACGCAAACACACACACAATCATATGAGCCAGCTGTGAGGGAGCAGGTTAGTGTACTGTGAGCTGCTTGTGAGCATAAGGGTCATATGTCAGATGGCAGGTTATGGAGTCAGCTGGGTTTTAATGACAGCTGTGTGGTCACACAAACACACGCACGCACACACACACGCACACGCGCACACGCACACACACACACACACACACACACACACGCTACAGAAAACGGGGTTAACTCATAACTCGCAAACACCAGACACACTGGATGAGGCTTAGCATATGCCATATGGCAAACATACAAACTCAAGCATACCTAATATGTTATTTCCATGTTAATTCAATCCTCTCAGTCACCATGGCAACACAAATGATTGGCAGAAGGGCAAGGAAGGGGCAAGAAAGAAAAAGAAAGAAGTGGTGAGATTTCCTCTGTACTAAATGCATCTTCTTAACCCCTCAACCCCACAAACATACGAACATAAAAATGGAACAATATTTTCCACTGTTGCCCCAAAAATATAATCCAACATCCAAAATGTGAGCTGTAGGAGGCTAACCACACACTCACGTACAATCTGATAGTCGGCCTCTCATCTGCTCATTCCCCCAACAAACACACAGACACAAATGCACCCTGGTAGGGAGGAGGGAGAATATTAAAAACAAACAAACAGAGAATTGACTTGCTGAGAAGAATTACAGAGGTGCTGATTACATCTGACCCCTCACCTCTGTTGTCAAAAAGCGCTTCTATCTCCTCTCTTGTTCTTGCCTCCATTTATGTGTCATCTCTCATTCCCCTCTTTTTTTGCCACTTTGTTAACCTCCCCATTTCCTGCTCTGATATTCACTGACAATTTAATCTTTCAGAGAGATGTCCCAATACCATTCTTTCCTCCACAATAACTGAATTTGCAAAAGAGCCAATATAGAGTACCAACTGATACTACTATACAATTTATTACATATTACAATTTTTTTTCTTCAAATCTGTATACTATGTAGTGGAGGTGGTTGGATTGCAATGTTTAGTTGGTTCAGAGAATCTATAAGACACAACTGTCTTTGCTATGAAGTTTGATAACCAGTCAACTGACAAAAAACATGCATGAATAAATACGTCTCTGACATTTGTCTACGAAAGAGAGTTTGAGAGACAGTTGAATGAGAAACGGCTTGCATGAGTGTCTTTTAGCTGTCTTACTTACTGTTTCAGTTTGTTTTAGAGAGGAGGAGACCTTAGCTAATTATTCTTTAAAAAAGCCAGAAACCTAAAAAAAACCATATCAACAAAACAGAGCCCCTATAAACAAGCTAAGCTTGGGCGTCCGCTTAGTTCAGTCAGTAGAGCAGTGCTCCACTAGTGTTATAATACTCGAAATCAGTCTTGGTTTCAAGGCCAGTCTCGAGACCACTTTTTAAAGGTCTCAGACTCGTCTCGGACTCGAAAGTATTTTTACTCTGCTTTGTCTTGGTCTCAGATTGGGCGGATTCCAGATTTTAAATCAAGACCAGTCAAGACCACCACTGAAAGGCTATTTTTCCTCTTCATTACTGTGATTAGAAGAAAAACGCCCCTTTCTAAAAAAACAAATAACTTCACTTCATTCATAATTTGATTTTAATCCCCCGGTTATGGCGCAACCCTCGCGGTTTTACGGTCTAAGTGAGGGAATGCCTGGTGCACACAATGATTGATGATGATGATTTTTCATTGATATTTATGGTCTTAGTCTTGTCTCGGTTTAACCCTGCCTTGGTCTTGGTCTTGGTCTTGTCTCGGAGCACTCTGGTGTCGGGTATGTCTTAGTGTGGTCTTGACTACAACACTACGCCCCACATACAGAGGCTACAGTCCTTCCACTTGTCCGGTGTCTTAAGCAGTAGTTACAGCTATAATGCATTCATGGTGGTAAAATAGCAATGTTGGGGTTCACAGGATACTGCTTCAGAAGGCCAAATAAAAAATGATTTCCACTGAGGCAAATGCAGCACAGACTTGACACTCGCTGATACAAGATGCCACCATTCAGCAGGTATCACAGGCATTTCCAACACTGGTATTGGCATCCGAAAATATTCAAAAAGCATTGTCAGTTGGCTTTACCCTGGACAAAAGAGACAATGGGGATATTATGAAGATAAACTAGATAAGGAGAATAATGGAAACAGAAAAAAAAAAATAAAGTCTCAGTTACCAGAAGTTGGAATCTTATTCAACTCTGCATCTGAGACCCTTCTTATGCTAAACAGGGTCTTTGTGAGACATACATGAGAGCAGTCTGATCTTTTAAGGGTCTTAACAATGTAAAGCTCCTTATGGCCTCCGATACACCACGGTCAACAGGCGGGCTACCTGGATTATGAGCTAGCTAGGCCGAGAGGTTGAGAATGTAAGTGGCATGTTTTGGTTTGACCACAAGTGGCAGAGTAAACAGTTAGATAATGTAGTCTGGCCCCTTAACCCTTCGAGTTAGCTGCTTTAAGGAGGCTGTAACTTAAACTCCTTAAACATAACAGGAGGAACTGTTCCCTTAACCTTTTTAAATTGGATGTTAATGGAGAGTCATAACTGAAACCCCATCTGGTTAAGAAAGAAAAAAAGAGTTCACAAGGCAGCAACTGAAAGACAATAAAAAGTAATGACATAACTTAAACCCTAATTAACCCATCCTTGACTCGCTACACCTCAATTATCCATTAGATAGATTGATGATACTCTAAGCTATGAGGACTCCTACCTTCAGAGTGCTCATATGCCTTGTTGTTTCTTACTTGAAGCTACTGAAATTAGTTTTTTTAAATGGAAGTAAACTAAATGAAATTATTACAGATGCATCTATCTAGTTTAAAAAAGCAAACAAGCCCATCAGAAATAAGACAGTTGTCTTTGTTTACATTTTCTTCTGCCCTGTACAGACAGCTGTTTCAAGCCGTGATATTTACGTCCCTGTGACGTTTCTCCTTCTCTGTTCCGTCTTCTAAAGTAGTAACAGAGGCGTTACAGAGGCGAGACGGTATCAGCGGAGCCAGCAGAGGAGCGAAGTGTGTGTGTGCATGTTTGACTGTGTGTTTATGTGGAGCTCCCACTGTGCCATGCTTCCCCAAAGCCAACACGCAATGAGAATTCCCAGACTGGGAAAACAATATTACACCGTCCCAGAATCAATATGAAGGTACAAAGATGTAATGACGGCTGAGCTCAGTTACAGCGCTTTTGCGGAAATGCAGTCTAAAAAGAGCTACTGGGTGATATGTTGGACTGTTATAAAGAAGCAGGATAAGACTATGTACTGTAATATTTTTACAGTACAATACAGCACACCATCGTTGTGCTTAGCAAATGTTGTGAAAAACAGATGTAGTTAGTGAATTTAATGGAGCCTTTTTTCAGATGATGACTTAGTATTCTGGTGAGTATTTAAGGCAGCAGGATGTTGTGAGAGGGATCAAACCAAATGAAAGTGTGTTGAAAAAATGAAGGAATATGTCAAGAATTTAACAATGTGACTTTTTAAAGTATAATAGAGGTCCATGGCATAGGGAAACAAGCTTAATTAAACTTGGTTTAACATGTTATTATGATAAATTAATATAAGATTGTGGGGTTTTTTATTTATTAGTTTTCTTTGTACTCATGCGGTACTTGTTGACAATCTAAAAACAAAGACTATAGCTCCATAGAGTTATCCTTTCAGGAAGCTAGATGCTGCCGAAGTGGTACTTGACTGTGAGTGGATAAAGCTAGCCTATAATACGCCACATTTGCCCTTTTCACTGAACCTTATACAAGAATCTATCCGAAGTGTTTTCTCAGCGAGTGCTGAGTTCACACCAGTGGACCTGATCAGAAACATATCACTGATGCTCGCTCGTCTGAATCCTGTGACCCAGATTGTTGGGCCTGGTATTCCTTTCTATCTCATCCTCTACATCTTTTTCTCTCTATCTCACAAACGTACACACACACACATACACATACACACACACACACACACACACACACACACAGACACACACACACACACACACACACACACACACATACACAAACATACACACACACACACACACACACACACACACACTGTGTCACTAATGATAGCAGTGTGATAGTTAACTGGTGCTGGAGTGGAGTTGCGCTGGTGTGGCAGGGGCTGATTTGGCAGCAGTCACAGCTGAAAGGCTTTTATCCTGCATGGTAGAAAGCACAGAGATGGACATGCACAAGGACCCCTGAGGGACACACACTCTCGACCACACACACACACACACACACACACACACACACACACACACACACACACACGCACACACAGGGAGTAGTGGCAGTCAAAAGGAGTCCACTCAAGTGTATGTTGGTGTTGAGGAGGCAGAAAAAAAAAAAGTGTGACACAGAAAGAAAGAAAAAAGACTTCAGGTTGATGTTAGTGTATGTTGCTAGGAGATAAACTGCTGCCACTGTTTTTTATTACCCAGAGGGCTTTGCAGCAGTGTATGGGTCTATCGGTCAGTGTACAGATCAATGAAACTCTTCAGAGCAGTACTCTACGGTATGATACCACATCAGGTCACACCAGTGAACAGAGGTTGACACTTTTAGAGAAGAAGAAATCAGAGCAGTTGATACATGCTGCTGTTGCATTGTCCTTTAAAAGCATTATCGCTAGAGAAAACAGTACTTTACATACCTGCATGCATCACTTACTGTAGTGCTGCATTTTCAGGCTAGGGTTCAGAATTAAAAAAGTGCACACACAATATTGTTTCTGGTTAATCCACAGGTGACAAAAGTGCGTTTTTGATTTGTCTCAGTCAGTGGAAAGGGATTTAAATCTAAAGAAATGGTTGAATAGCCAGAGTGAAATTATGCAACTGTGTGTGAGAGAGATCAAAGGCTAAAGAAAGGCAAAACAAAGATCCCACTATCAAACAGCAAACCTGCTATCTGCCTATACTGAGTTCATTCTCATTATTGGTTGTTAGCATTCTGGGGTTGTCCTTAAAATCCGTGTAAAGACAGTAAACACATGATAATATAAATAATGAGGGGAGATATGGTTAGTCGGAGAACGTACGGCAAAACAACAGAATAAAATGGACACCATGAGGGCAAACAGTTTAAGGTTTTGATCATAGTAGAGCTGTTTCTGATGCTGTGCTGAATGGTGTACAAATGATTGGAAATGCTCCAAAGACAAAGCATCATAGAATTTTAAACATGCTAGGCATGGGAGTCGAGGACAGGAATACAGGTACTCCAGGTCATACAACATAAACCCTGTCCGTAAAGTCTAACTGTGTATATTACAATTTTTTCTTGGACAGTGATACAAAATGTGATTATATCACAAAGTCTGCAATGTTGTAATTTTGATTCAATTCAATTCAAGGTCCAGCCCAACATTTTTTCCAAATAAAAAAAAAACAAATATAAAATTTTCGGAGAATTGTATTCTTTTCCCCTCCAGTGATTTTGTACAGAAACAATCCTTTATTTAATAGACCTAAATCTGCATATTTCCATGCTGCAACTTTATTTGAGAGGCAACATTATAAATACCCTTTTCTGGGACGCTTTCCATCATGTACATGACGCTTGGAAAAGTAAATGAGACATGCCATGATCATTTTAAAAATAAAAGTGTATTTTAGGGATAGTACTGTATGGCTTGATGTGCTCACGTTGTATTAATGCTATTATATCTGCCCTTTTTAACACACCAGGTCAAATAAGCAGGAGTGGTGTTTGCAAGAAGACGTCTTTATATTGGTCTATTAAGGGTCTCAATAATTTGATGTTAGTGGGGATAAGATAATGTTAAAAGATTAAAACAAAGGAAGATACGTTTTATTGCTTCAGTGGCAAAATAAAATCATTAAGGGATTGTAAATAACATGTGCTGTAGTCACTGAGAAAATGAGCTTAATGGAAAATATTTTAAGTGAAGAAACATGGAGGGTCAAATCTCACTTTCTTCTTTTTTAATTGTGAAGTTTCATGTCAAGATTTTATTAAAATAATACTGATATTTAAGAGGAAGAGATTTTCATACATTTGAAAACAGATTTCTACGTCAGCCTCTACAAACTCAAACACGCACAGAGCCTCTGTGGGGAGTACGGAGTGCAGCTACAGGGCCTATCTAGTACAGTGTTTCTCCCTCGCTGGTTTGACTATGGCACTTATCTGCCTACTGCAGGGAGAAGAGAGCAGATACCACACAGATGAGCTCCACTGCCAGTGTGCATCTGTGCATGAGTGTGTGTTTTCATACGCTGTGTCTTTCCAGCGTGCATGCAGAAGTGTTTATGGGGGTTATGTGCTGCGCGAGCGTGTTTGCATTTGCCATTCAGTGTAGTGCTCAGGAGTGTGTTTGTCTCCCTTTACCTTTTCCACTTATCTTGACATGCAAACCCCTCTGTGTGAAGGTGTGAGATGTGAGAAGTGGCGTCTGACTGTGTGGAGATTTGAGTTGTGGTAATATTCAGGTTTGGGATCCGTCTCTCTCTGTGGGATTAACCTGAGATGGAAAAGATCTGGCCCGCAGACTGTTGACAAAGCCACAGTTATGTATGATAAAGAGCTCAGCGAAACGCATGCCATGTGGAGGCCAGACCTTTCATAGGCATATCAGACATGTTGTACATTTCTTTACTTCATAGATGTGTATGCAGTGTAAATATCATGCACTGTGTATCAGGTATGTAATATCAGTAACCTGTGAAGAGGCCCTGTACGTTTGTAGTTCAGCTGTCAATCTACAATAAAACAACATCAGCTACTATTTGAATAATCATCAGATACTTTCAGTTATTTTTCAAAGGATGCAAAACACTTGCTGGTTCCGGGATGTAAGAATCAAGGATTTGCTGGTATGTTCATTCTTTTGCGGTCTGTTGGTTCGACCAAAAAGGACAAAACGCCTTCATACCCCTGCATTCATGCACAATCACATACACACACATCCTGACTCGTGTCATACAATTATCTAATCACCTCAACAAGAAGTACTACAACTCCAATTATGAAACTGTGACATAATGCTAAAGAAGGACTTACGCTATGTAATTACTTATGAAGAATGTCTTAGAAGAAATTGAAGATGTTACTGGAAGAATTTTCGCTTCAATCTAAACAAAATTCTTCCCTTTTTTCCCCAGAGAGTGGGAGTCGCTCTGAGATATAAGAGCATGTTCTCAGGACATATTTGTGTTCTTGAGTGTGTTTTGTGTGTGCAAGTATGATGTGTGAGTGTGTGTGTGTGTGTGTGTGTGTGTGTGTGTGTGTGGGGGGGGGGGGGGGGGGCACCATGGGTCATTCGTCCATCTGTCCAGCCAACAGTCAATTTGGAGCCAGAGAATAGAGGCATTGAGTCAGGTAAATGGGTGCTGAACACAAAGTCTGTGTGTGTGTTCATGTTTGTGTGCGTGTGTGTGTGTGTGTGTGTGTGTGTGTGTGTGTGTGTGTGTGTGTGTGTGTGTGTGTGTGTGTGTGTGTGTGTGTGTGTGTGTGTGTGTGTGTGTGTGTGTGTGTGTGTTTGACCACATTGAAAGGCAATGGCGAGTCGGACCAAACTCCATCACTGTGAATGAATATGGACACCTAGGGATGAACGGATTGAGAGAGACGGAAGAATGGGACACGAGAGGCGGAGGACGGGGAGTGACAGGTGGAGGTTATCTGACCACAAAGAGAGAAAGAGAGAAGGATGGCGTGGGAGGGAGGCAGGGAGGGATGGGGCTATTGTACAATATTAACAAGCATACAGTGAAACACATACAGTACATGCACACACATGCACAAGCGCACTCTGGTTTCAGTGAATAGACTGGACCATCAGGGATCACAGGGGACTTTCAATAGTCAGTGCATGTGCAGGTATTCTGTAGATATTTTATGTCCTACTGAAACAAGGTCATGAAAGCACCGTCTGTTAGCTCGCTGGATTATCTTTCCTAAAACACAGGAACCTGTTCAATAATTTTTCAGTAAAAAAAAGAATCTTAAGAATGAGATTAAACTTTTACAGTCAGTCAGACAATGTACTGTTTATATAATTAACCTTTCAGCAATATTAAAACCTGTTTTAAGATGAAACACGTGTAGTTGCAGATGTATGGAAATATGTATCATTATGTTGTAATTTTCAGATCAGTAGGTGAAACAGTTAATGAGCAGATCAACACACAAATGATAGCTTGTCATTTTCTAAATTGTTTTTTCAGACAAACTTACAAGACAATTGCTTGTACTGAGCGCAGCACTGTGAGGATATGCTCTTTCTTTCTTTTACTTTCCTGCTTATTGACTATCTCTGAGTTTGGTTATGTCAGTTAGATAAAAAGACTTGACCATCAATGAGCACAACACCAGACTGATATGGTACATTAGATGGGAGATAGACCATACAATAACCACGCGTAAAACTGATGTTGTTATAAGGACTGGCTTTTGTCACAAGGCTGCCTAAAAAGCTGAATATTGTAAAAAATGGATTCCTTTGTTTTCGTTTCAGTATGACACAACAATGTACAATCCTGCAGGACGTGCATGCATCCAGAAGTCCTTGTGCATCTACATGAAGGAGGACCATGAGACACTTGTGAAGAATGATATGGTGAGTTTGTTGTGAAATACACTTGGTGTGACAAAGTCACATAAACATTTATTTGATGGATAAGTGAAAGTCGAAGTCAAACTCAGCTCTCAGTTTTTAAATGTCTTTTAACAGCATCATTAACCATTTCTGATACATTTTTGCGGGTGTCATGAAAAAAAAAATGTGAATACATGTGTGGCACAGTAGCAGCAGTTTTATAGCAGTTATGGTTTGAATTGCCCGTTAGATTTCACTTTGTCTATTTTTGTAACATATGCATCTGTACTCCATACATCGGATGATAATCAAAATGTTTACTTTTATATTTAGTTTATAAAAACGCCAACTGTAAACAGTGGGATATCTGTTGCTACACTTTATCTAGACTCAGAGAGTGTATTTACTGTCATGTTTTACTCCACAGGTTGCAGACACAGAGGCCAAAACTTCTGTGGAAAAGACTAATGAGAGTGTGTGATATAAGAAGAATTGTTTGGAGCCAGGCGATGACCCCGAG
>CM036541.1:19372169-19387169 GCA_020745685.1 Tautogolabrus adspersus
ATTCCCCTTTTTGTTAGTTAACAGATCAAAAACGTCTTCAGCTAACAGTTTATGACGCGTTCAGTGTCAATAATGTTGCTCCTTGCTACAGTTCAAACAATAAAGAACAATATATTTTCATAATGTTACTTGTAGTTGTACTTTTATATGAACACAATTACAAGGAGACAGAGGTGGATTCAGACATTTATGTTTCATCGTAAAATATGGAAACAAGCCTTAGAGTTTGACTGCGAATCTGACCCGACTTTAAGTTTAAACACTTTTAGATAATCAATCCTAAGGGCACACTACTGTTGGTGTTAAAGAACACAGTCACAAGTAAGCAGCAAGATGAAAGACAGACAGTTTGCTAAATGTGATTGTGCTTTTAAGCATGGCTGGCAATGAAGATTTAGAGACTTGAAACTCTCTTTTCGTGAACGATCTCTCTCTGAGCACATTATAGCTCATCAATACCTCTGTTGCCTCACTCTTCATAACCTTTAAAATGTAAGTGCTCCATGCTGGTTGTCCATCTATCTGTCTGTCATTTTCTGTCCCTGTATAACTATCTCTCCCATCTCTCCTCTCCCTATTTATCTCTCTCACCCTGTTTCTTCTTCTCTTATTCCGTGTGACATGTCCTGTTAGCATTAGCGAGGCGACTAGCTGGAAAACCCATCTGTTTCGTGTACCTCTTTAGCCCATTACGTGGTTGTCTGACTGAAGCACTCACAAGGTTCATGTGTGTGTGTGTGTGTGTGTGTGTGTGTGTGTGTGTGTGTGTGTGTGTGTGTGTGTGTGTGTGTGTGTGTGTGTGTGTGTGTGTGTGTGTGTGTGTGTGTGTGCGTATGTGTGCATGAGTGAGAGAAAGTCACCAAACAGTAAAACAGTAAAGCAAAGCTGGGAAGCTCTGTACAGTGTTTTACAAGGATCTGCTGCAATTCACAATATAGCCTGAAGAGAAAGAGTGTGTGTGTTGTGCAGGAGTGTGTGTGTTGTGTAGCATGTGTGTGTGTCGACAAAATGGTTTGTCTCTGTATAATGGGACAGCGGGATCTTGACAATGTTGATTTGGAAACCCCGAAGAGTGCCTGCATCACACACCCACACACACTCACGCACACACACACTAGGGGGGAGGCCCTCATCAGAGGAAGGTGCGTTTGTTTTACCAACACAAATCACATCAAGTGATTAGGCACAGTGCAGTCGCCGTGGAGACAGGTAGGAATGACAACAGATGATGAAACGGGGCTTCCATCAGGAAATCACACACACACGTACACACACAAAAATCCCATAATATGCAAGCATGCAAGCACACAGGCTCAATCAAACACATAACACACCCTCACAAACACACACATACGCAGGGGGACGCCATCAGGAAATCAGCGGCCAATCAGAATAATTTGACTGGGATGATGACAGGTCTGTCCGTGGAACAATCTGCAGTCGCTGTCACATGGAGAGAGCATCGTTATCGCCACACACACAGACACACAGACACACACACACGCAAACACACACACACACACACATTTCCCTTGAGTATGTCTTTAGATTATCTATGTATTCAAAAACATCACCTACTGCTCACTTCACTTTGTGTATGTCAGTGCCTTTGTGTCCAAACTGCTCACTTTATGGTCAGTAAAATAGCGAGCATGTGGCTGACCGCCACAGTGTGTTGTCCACGCGTGTGTTGTCCACGCGTGTGTGTAAGTCATTTAGCATGTGTAGGTGCTCGGCCGTTCTTAGCGCTGAATACAAATAAGTGTGTCAGTCAAACCGGCAGCGTTAGTCTCCCTGGCAATTTCCATGAGATTGGATTTAGAGGGCTAATGTATAATAGGCCCTTGAAGGGAGGTGGGAGAGTATTAATTGAGATGGACTGAGCTAGAGAGAGAGAGAGAAAGAGAGAGAGAGGAAAGAGATGGACAGAGGGACAGAGAGTTACTCTATGCATAGAGTGGACTCTAGCGGATACTATCACTCTCACACACTCTCTCACACACACTTTCTCTTAAGGGTGCAACAGAAAAAACATATGCATTGCTTATTTTCAGGTTTTATGTTAAATATCTATCAGAACCTTTTGAAGCAGCAGCTCCCAGCTCTTGGAGAAGTCTTAAAAAATGATCTTAAATAATCAGAAGACCTTACTGAGACCCATCCAAGATGGCGAGTATAAACCATAAATATGTCCAGGGTAAAGCTTGATCTATGAAATGAAAGAGCGACTGGGACAAACATTTGATGTAGCGGACACTCTCTAGAGCTGGAATGATTAGTTGAATCACGGAATATTAATACATGACTATTTTAATAACAAACATTTGCTATTTTATGTGTTGTGTTTCATCCCTTTATACAGCACAGCTAACTGAATATCTTGTGATTTTAAACGGCTGGATGGCCAGGAGAAGGAGACATTTGAAAAACGTTGTTTTGAGCTGAAGGAAATTGTGATGGTCTCTTTCCACTGTCTCCTGACATCTTACAGATCAAACGATTACTTGAACATAAAATTAATAAATAATGAAAATGAACATTGGCTGCAGCCTGAGGACCTTCACCTCCTTTGAACACAGAGGTCACAGTTCACAGACTACTCTCACCACACCTGGCGGGGAATTAGATCTTACTCAATACAGAAGCAGCAGAAAGCATGACTGCTGCTTTTTGTGGGTTTGACTTTTTCTCTTCAGCGTGTTGCCATAAAGAATCTGCAAAACACTGGGAAATGAAGACCCAAACTTCTCTGTAGTATGTGCAACAAATGTGTGCTGTGTCCAAAATATAGGTTCAACCTTCATGGTCTACGCCTGTCATCAAATTGTGAAAAAAAAAAAAAAAAAAAAGATCTAACAAATCATATGTAGAAATATGTCTTAGGATAATGAGATAGGGGGCAAGTCCAGAAGCATCATGTGTTGGGGTTAGAAAAGTTCGACTCATTAGTGAAATCTGTACAAAAAATGGAACCTATATGAGGTATCAAATAAATATTAAATATTATTTTTTTGAAATGGTCTGTTTCATGCTTCAGTTGAAATTAATGAATTAAATCTATCAATACAACTTTTTTTCAGATGCCTCTCTCCCTCTTTATGTTGCTCGAACATGGAAGCGCTGTTGTTATTTTTGCGGGAATCCTTGTGATGGCTTTCAGTTAGCGTGTGTGTCATTTAGCGTGTGTGAGCGCCTCTGTTGGGCCGATCCTCAGTACGACCACTTTAATGCACTAAGATGTTGTCAAGCAGGGATGTTATTGATGTTTCTACGGCAACCTAGTGGCTTGAGCTGAGGATTAGAGGGACAGGAAGACAGACAGAGCGAGACAGAGAGAGAGAGAGAGAGAGAGAGAGAGAGAGAGAGGAAAAGTGAGTGATAAAGGGAGAGGAAAACATCAAATTCATTGCAAATGGAGGTGAGCAGAGGAAGGAGGCCTTTTTTTTCTTTTCACTCTAATACCTCCCTTTTTCAACAAATGAAAGTCCACTCAAAATAAAGGAAGAGATATGAGAGGGCTGCTGGGTGGACGGAGGTTTGACCAGGATGAAGAGTGTGCATACATACATGATATATGTATATTACCAATACTTTTTCTCCTACATTAATAAAACACGTTTTCTCACTTACTGTCAGTGTACCTCAATCGAGCAGATTTAGCTATATACCCCCAAAGAAACTAAAAAGTGTATGAGAGCATGGAGTTTGTTAAATTATGAGAACAAGCCCTTTAAAAACGACCATATTATGTTGAAGCTGTCGTCTTGAGTTTATAACATTTTACATTCATCCAAAACTACTGCCAGCTGATGAAAAATAAACCTCAATATACAAATGTTGGAAACTGTTTTTATCGGAAAAAAAACTTTCAACAGTGAGGGTGGAGCCAAAATGAACCTTGACTCAAAACATACAATATTTCACACACACCGTAAACTGGTAAAGAGAAATATGCTGCAACAAGAAGAAGAATACATGCAAAGTGTTTTCAGTCATTTAAGTCCAACATGGTCTTCACCATCACAAATGCAATAAAAAGGATCTAAAACAAAGGAAAACAGGACCGTGTGATTGGTCAAATGGACAATGACAACATGAAGATAGACAGAGACACAGAGAGGGGAAGCAGGAGAGAGAGAAGTCCCAGTTTGAGCATCATTGAGAGGCCAGCTGGCACCAAACGATGTTCTTCACCATCTTACCCTTTTAATTTTCTGTTTCCCACTCGCTCTCTCTCTCACACACACAAAAACACACACACAGACCTAAAAATACAGACATCCCCTCTCCCTCTTGTTCTTCTTCTGCATGGCCCACATCAATCAAATCTACTCCCAAAATGATCATCTGTTTAAGGCAGATTATCTTAGGGAAAGCCATCTATCGAATTACAATAGCACTACTTTATCCACCTAGCCAGACATCATCCCTGGAGTGTGTGTATCTGTGTGTGTGTGTGTGTGTGTGTGTGTGTGTGTGTGTGTGTGTGTGTGTGTGTGTCTGTGTGTGTGTGTGTGTGTGTGTGTGTAGCTACAGAACAATGTCCAGTGTTTGTTTTTCGCATGCCAACATCCGTGTGTACATACACACCTCTTGCTCCCTCAAAGCGTTTGGGCCAAATCATTTTCGTGCAGTTTGTTTTTTTAAATGTGCATTTGCATAATTGTATGGTATCAGTGGACTCTGGTTCAGGTTCATTCCCTTTTCAAATCAACAAATATGTATTTCCCCTCTTAAATCCCCATGAAACCAGGCATGCCAATGCATCTCTTCTAAATCTGGAATATGAGCAGAGGGATTCCCAGGGGAGACCTCTGCTCAGTATTACAGTAGGTTGCTTATATTTCATTATGTGTGTAAAGGAAAATAAACACAGGGCTCTGCACACTCAGGTTCAATGAAGCTGAGCTTTAGTCCCACACACCAGATTGAAGACAAAGGGAGACTGTGCTTTTCAGGTTGTAGTGCCAACATCTTGGAATGCTCTGCCTTTGGGTTTAAGATTTGTGGGCACTGTTGACGCTTTTAAAAAGCAACTTAAGACCCATTTGTTTAGACTTGCTTTTGATTCATCTGTTTTGTTTATTGTTGAGGTTTTTGTTGTCTGCTTTTTCTGTTTGTTCTCCTCCTTTTGTAAAGCACTTTGTGCCTTTGCTCTTGAAAGGTAAATTTATTATTATTATTATTAAGTCGCCAGAATTTTATCGGAGCAAATTGTGACAAATACCATTATATATTTAAGGTGGACTTTTGATATATTCCCAGCGCCAGGTTGCTTCAAAGCTAGTGCACAAATCAAACAAAAAATAAGCTAAGTGGAAAAGTAATCATAGCAGAAATGTGTATTGCACAAAATATTGAATGTACAAATAGCAAAAAGCCTTGTGGAAGTCTATTTTTTTTATTTTAAATGCAGTGATCAATTTTCATACACTTAATGAGAAGGCTCAAGGTATCAAAGGTAAAGCTACCCAATCAAACTTGCACCATGAATAGTAAACTTAATCTTTACGGTCGCATTAGATAAAACTTATTTGATCATTTATGAAAACTCACATTCATGCACACTTTGTTAAAAGAGATCCCTCAAAGCGACTAAATCCAGATATAAAGGACAATAATACTGCTAAAAAGATAATGTGAAGCTCTGCTAGATGAGGAAGAGAAATCCTTGATGACCTCTCAAAAACAAGTTCTTTAGTGGAGGACAGCCCCAGTGCAGATCATTTCTTTTCTGAAATCACCTTCCACCACTCGACCTCCCTATAGTCAGACCTAAAGCTCATGTAGGCCCCAAAAACCAAGACGTGTAAACCCAGATTAGCAGCAGTGAGACATTAACACAAGCAGGAGGCTTTAACAAGTTGCCCGCTTATTTCCAAAGATAGAAAGTTATTCTGACTTGTAATTAAAAGAATTTGCACTGCTGTTGCCAACACCACTTAATAAAATAAGCAGGGGAGAGGGAGTGCAGAGTGACTGCATACAGGGTTGATTGTGTGTGTGTGTGTGTGTGTGTGTGTGTGTGTGTGTGTGTGTGTGTGTGTGTGTGTGTGTGTGTGTGTGTGTGTGTGTGTGTGTGTGTGTGTGTGTGTGTGTGTGTGTGTGTGTGTGTGTGTGTGTGTGTTTCTCAGCTGAGGGGCCTTGTGCTGCGGGCACTCTCAGTGAACAATCAAAACAGCTCAATTTAGGCTTTATCTGCAGCTCAAGCATGCATACGAACACACACACGTACGAATGCATGCTCACACACACAGGCACAAATCCTCACGGGGCTGAGACAAAAGGACAGTGAGGGAAGAAAGTGAGAGAGGAATGGACATCAGTGGTGTACCACGGTGATGATGCCAGCAGTTTGGAAGGTCAGGTAAACGTGGAATTTGAAGCACACGGCTCCTGATCAATATCTTCCCCTCTCTCTTTCTTTCTCCCCCATTCCTCCCCTTTCTTCTCTCACCCAGGAATACTAAGAAATGGCGGTATCGACTGGTGCTGACCAAAAGGCGATCCATAACAAGTCAATCAATTAAGAGCACACATAAGAGCGCACATCAAGGCAAATAGTTAGAGAGTGTCAATGTGTAATCAACTGTTCACTGTATCCTCTTTTTCTCTAAGTCACACCAGGAAAATAACACCAAACTGTTTAAAAATAAAGTAAAATACAATCAACTCTTGGGTACAGAACCGATTAGCTTATAAACAAAAGCAAAGACTCTACACTTCACTATAGCCCATGTCAACTACAAACAAGTAAGAGGAATTTTAACCAGCCACAGTAAAGACAATTAATTACAAATATATTTGAGCTGTGAGGCTTTGTTAATCTCTTCCTTTCTATGTTATGTTTGCACTCAAAGAAAAGTAGATAGTTGTTGAGGAGCTGCCTTGTGTGCTGTAGGTCTCCCTCTACTACAGCTGAGCTGTCAAACTGCAGCCACTGCTCCCACCTTCAGGCCACAAGAGGGACTGCAGTGAAAGGAGCAGCAATGTGCAAAGCCTTCTCTCTCCAGGTCTCAACTTTTTTTATTTTGCTTTCAGTGTATACACCAAAGAGTAACACAGCTATGCATGTAATGGAACAACAAATATGGTTGTATGTTCCATTTATATAAGGCTTAATACGTAGAAAAAAACGATGACATGACCGATCAGACTGTGAGAGTGACTCTGACGGCTCGTTTCTCAAAGATTCCTCTTTCTTTCAGTTGTTTATTCTGGGGTTTGCTGATGTTATTTGATGGCAGAAACTTGACAAGAAAAGAGGGTTAAAAATTCTAGAGGGGATAAAGAAATATTACCGTGCACATCTTTGACCCCACCGCCAAGTGCACATGCTAGTTTGAGGGTTTTGACGTAAAAGTGTTTTCCGACTGTTCAGATTGGTTTGTTTAAGCTGTATGGAAGCTAATACCATAAGCATCTGCTAGAACAGGAAGCTGAGGGAGGGGAGCGATATCGCATCAAATTCATCTTAGACGCAACATTGAAACTGACTAAATACGAGGTGGGTAAGGGAAGTTAGATTGTGAAAAAAAGACACACAGACACAGAAATGTACAATGCCTAAAATCAAGTCAATAAACAGAGCTTATTGACCGTGCAGAGCCAACAATAGTGTTGGCGTGTGTTCAAGTGTGTGTGTATATGCGGGTTTGTGTGTATGTGTTTGTGAGTTCATGACTGTAGTCAGGGTTGTTATGGCGATGAAGAACTTCTGGAGGCTCTCGGCCAGTTCCTGTGTGATTGTCTTCAGCAGGAAGTGATGTCACCTGTTTGTCCCCTCCTGAGACAGGAAATGGAATAGAGAGGGATATTGTCCTGTCCTGTCCTGTCCTGTCCTGTCCTGTTCTGTCTGTCTGTCTAAAAATCCTTCTCAGTGATCACCTGCACTGCTGCATGAGACAGATGCACAGACACAAACATATGTAGGTCTCGTGAGTGTTTCTCAACCAAATGCGATGCAGAAAGTAAGCGTAGCAAATACTTGTTTGAAGCCAAAATCATGCCTCTCCAGGTTTGATGAACGAGAACATGGACAGGTTCCATTCAGACATGAGCTCATGGCTTTTTCTTATGAATTTAAACAGATTTTAAATTTACTTAAATGTAATATGCTGTTCATTTTAAACCCCTACAAACATGTAATGGATCAAATGCTCAGCTATTACGACATGTTGATGACACTAAAGAGGTGTGCCAGCACCACCAAGATGTATTTACTCCTAACATCCTTCTCTTAATAAGTCTGCAGGGACATACATTTTTATCAATGCAAAAGCACAACACCCGATTTACAGACAGAATACAGATTGAAACAATAGAATCCTTACAAATATCCTATACATGTATAAAGTGTTGAGTAAAAGACTATTCTGGTTAAACTCTATTTTTTCTTTGAGAGCGAGTCAGTTCAGTTCCCCTTTCTCGAGAATCCTTTACCACACTTTTTGAACATGTTTTACACAGACAAAACATTTTCATATTTTTTGCAAAACCCTTTAGAACAATGACATCTTTTGACAGTTATCCTTACATTTTTCCATATACGATTAACTAACATTGGCAGTAGAAACCTGCAGGTTTTTTTTCTGTTATTCTGTCAAGCTGCATTATTCTAGAGAACTTGTCGACGGGCCTCCTAAATCTGGCAGCTTAGCATGTTTCATTTTTAACAGCATTATATGAGAATGTTAATAATAAATCAAGCACCACAGATACCACAGAGAAAAATAATTTTTCACATCTGCGGCACCCACTCTGTCTATCTGCTCTTCTGTTATGTGTGTGTCTGTGTGTGTCTGTGCCAGGCTCACCTACTCCTCTCAAAAGATGACAGTGCTGTGGCTAACAAGCACTCCGGCCCATTTTGACTGGGCAACAAGGGCTTAATGACAAGTCACACAACAATGGAGAAGAGAGGAGAGTACAGTAGAGCGCTCCAGCCAAACTATCAGTCTGTCAAACAATGGCTTATCAGCCCTCATCTTCTCTTCTCTCTCTCATTGTTGCACAAAAATAAATCAAACAAACACTCAGTTATGCACATGTGCTCGTATACACAGCAGATAATTGTTTTTAGCAAAAACAAGCCTACTCATTGACACACACACAGAAAATAACGCTCAGGTATATGCATTAGCACAGCAACAAAGTGCTAACTCTCTCCCACACACACACACAAACAAACAAACACTCAAAAACACACAAGCAGTATAACTGGCTGTACGAGCAGGGTTTGATGACAGCCCCCAAACAATAGGGAGCAGAGCAGCCTAGCTATCTGGCTGTCACACAATGAAGGGGGTTCTGCTGAAGAGGTTGTCACCACCAATACATGTAAACACACATGCACAAACACACAGAAAAAAAAATGACAAAAATAAAAACATGAGCTGTTGAGTGTGTGCATGTGTGTGTGTATTGCCAACGAGCACACACACACACACACACACACAGGCGTATAAACGGGGTAATTCAGAGCGCTGCCATTTATGTGAAGAGCGCTCCGTTTTCCAGACTGTGAGTGGAAGTGAATTTGCTTTTTCTGTCGAGTGCAAGTCAGGTTGGATTAAACAACACTTGGCCAGTGCTGATGGGTTATCATTGTGCATCTGTGTGTGTGTGTGTGTGTGTGTGTGTGTGTGTGTGTGTGTGTGTGTGTGTGTGTGTGTGTGTGTGTGTGTGTGTGTGTGTGTGTGTGTGTGTGTGTGTGTGTGTGCGGTTACTGGGATGTTGCCCACAGGCGCCTGGATTTGATGCAGGCAAATCTTTAGACGGCTCGTCAGGCCCCATCTCTCTCTTGTCTCAATCTTTCAAGGTGTCCTTTTGCTGTTCTCTCGCTCATCGTGTTTCACTTTGTTTTTTATCTCTTCTCTCTGTGCTGCTCACTCCTCTACTCAACGTCGCTGCACTTCTCCATAACTCTGCTCTTGCTTGTTGTCCTCAGCGTCCTCATCTTTGTCAGTACAGAAAGACAAGGAAAGAAAGGTGTCCACCCTGAGCATGTGACTCCTCACAGCAACTATACAGACCACTTAAAAACATCACCCCTGCTAAGAACCTTTATCAGCTATTTTTTTCTTTAAGTGGATATGCGCCAAAAGTGAACATGAAGAGCTTTATTGTAACTTGTTACACTCTCCTTGTTTCCCTTATGTTATCATGTTTGTGGGCTGTGAGCTCCGGGGAAGTCTTTTAACTGTTCGAGACAATTAAACAAAGAATACTGCAGTGTTGTGTACTGTAGTAATTAGCTGCTCTGATAGGGAATTCATGGAGAACTGATATCAGCTTTGGAACCAAACCAGACTTGAGTCCTTGATTTTGCCGTATTTGACAGCTATGGGTGCACATGGGTGAATGAGATTACAATGCTATACAATGATATTTCTAAAGTATTATAAATCTCTGTTATTAAGTCAATCAAAGCAACCATGTAAGCTTGGGAACGTTTATCTAATTAAGAAAAATCTATTGATAATTGCTGCATGCATCCAGTCATGTAGATCATTGCTGCTTGTCATGAAGACAGTGACATAAATGAGACATCCTAGCAACTGAAGTCTGTCCAGGTTTTCACTCCAGTACTACCAGGAAGGTTGGACATAGTATAAGAAGACATGTATGAAGAAGAGGTGTTTGTGCACCTGAGTTGTCTATTTCTTCATGATAATAATCCCAATATGACAAACCTTTGCATTAAGTACTTTCAACAACAGTACAGCGTTTTCTACAGGTCTGATGTATTCTTGTTGAATTTCATCTGAGGATTGTTGCAAAACTGATCTCAAATGAGTGTATATTTCGATAGATATAGTACTATTTCCTACTAACTATCAACATTTTTACAGCCGTAATGTTTATACTCTTTGAGATGTCAGTTGTTGCACAAGTATTGCTGGAGAAGTAATTGTATTTTTCTGTTCTTGATTATATGGCGTAATAATGTGATAGTAATCACGTAAGAGGCAGACTCTCGAAAGCCAGAACATACAGACTCATTGACTTATTTCACCTTGTGCACTGCAGGTTCTCCTTGTATCTGTTCCCTCATCTTCTTCTCTTTCACACTGCAGCACATGTTGTTCAGCTAATTCACTCAAAGAGTGACACTCAGCGTAATAAAGATCTTTGAGAGTGTGTTCAATTGAGCTAGCTAAGAAAACAAGGGGGTCTAGTGCTGAGGAAAAGAGATCCAAAAATAGGACCAAAGAGCCACAGTAAAAACAAATCACACAAATGGTATCTGGATTGCAGTATGATGGAAAGCAAAGGCAAAGGATCAGAACATATCACTTGATCCTGCAGCACTCTGGTGATTTTAGTCATGTGAGCAATAATAACCTTCTGCTTTCTGCCTGGCTCAGGACAGGAAAGAAGAGGATCATCTGCAGCAGAAAGGTATTACGGCAGATGATGTGTCCTGTCTGTAAAGAGTTGTTTAACTAACCAACATGGTTTAAAAAAACATGTTTATACTTCTTAAAGGGAAACTACCCCATGTCTAGAGGTTGTTGTGAGACACTCTATGTCATCGATTGTCTTTTTTTCAGATCGTGTAAATCTGCCTCTCAAGAAGTTTGAAGGACTTTACAACGTAGTGACTTACTACAAACAAGACACAATATGTTGTTGTTTAAATGTTTTTTTTCTCACTTTTAAATACTATTTTTGTTTCTCTCTCTTTACTTTAGAAATACAGTGTTTTTTACATTTACTTCAAGGTCACAGCTTTTACATGGATCATTACAGCTTTTTTATAGGTAATAATGAGGGCTTTTTGCAAATCAATCTTTGAATGCACTATTCTTATTTTGAATATATTAGGAAAATACATTTGCATATTCATTATTTTTTCCTTTTACTTTGAATTGAATTGTTACAGAGCTGCCCTAACATGACTTTTTATGTGTATCTTAGTTTGTCCAACTTACATAGTTGTCCAGTATGAAAACTAAAGATGATGTACTGTTTGTGCATGCAAGTACTAGGTTTGTTTATGTGCTCCATGTTAGTGTCTTGTGTGTTTGTGTATTTGTGTGTCCCAGTGAGTATAATGGTCCCTGGAGGCAGGCCGGCGTCCATCAGCAGGCAGCAGGCATTAGTGCACTGCTCGAGTATCGATGGACCACAGGCGCTTGACAGCAGGCCCCTCCCGACGCTCACAGGACATGATGGGTATATGTATGTCTGTGTGTGTGTGTGTATGTGTGTGTGTTTATTAGACACAGAATGTGTTTTTGATACATATATATATATACACACATACATGCAGTGGAAGATATCTGTGTGTTTGAGAGACATAGCTGTCTGTTTATGACCCCTGACCCCAGGCTATGTGTCACAGCTCTGAATTTGTGTGTTTATGTGTGTGCGTGTGAGGGGTCGCCCGGCTGTCATCGATCTCACACACACCAGGCCAGCACTTAACACTTGGACTGCAGCGACTAATACACTCACACCCTCTATTGCTGCCCGACTGGAGGCCCAGCGTGTGTGTGTGTGTGTGTGTGTGTGTGTGTGTGTGTGTGTGTGTGTGTGTGTGTGTGTGTGTGCGTGTGTGTGTGTGTATGCTTGGGTGTGTCTGTGTGTGTGGCCTACTGCCAATTCTATGCCGCTGCTGTTCCATGGCAGCACAATAGATTACACATATAACAGTGTAATGATATATCTCTATTACACATACTCCTCTTCTCTGTGCTCACCTCTTTCCTCTCCCGCCTCTCCTCTACAAGCCTGTCCATGTTCCACATTGCTCTTCATGTAAGGAGGACAGGATCATCACTATAACTGGGCATTCTTGTGTATAATATTTATATTTATGTACTCAAAATATACAACAGAGCTAATAAAAAAATACTGTCCTGAGGATGGTACAAAATATAGATTCAACTGTTTATCCTTGTCCCAACTCGTACTTCAATTATCCCATGGATGGAGCCAAATATTGAGTTTTCAATTTAAAAAATAAGGCACTCTACACAAATTTTCCTGCCAATTTGACTCATCACTACTTCATGACTCCTTATGGTGATGTTTTGACACGAATGAGGGTAATGTGAACAGAAGTTAATTGACCAAAGGAGACAGTGGGATAATGTCAGACAGTGGTGGGGAAAAAGTTAAGAGATCAACCATGATAGCCACGTTCATGGCTCAGTGGTCTAAGTCATCTCTCAACCAGAAGAACTGGGGTTCGATCCCCAGCTCCTTCTGCCACATGTGAAAGTGTCCATCAGTGTATGAATGTGGTGTGAATGAGTAAGTGTGACCTGCGGTGTGAAGAAGACTAGAACAGTGTTATACAAGCTCAAGTCCATTTACCATTTACAAAGAGATGAAACTGACACCAAATTGCAGTGATAAAAACATTCATCTGGAGCTTTACCTTTATCTAGGCTTTTTATATTCATCAATTCATCTGGTGTTGTGTTGTTTTATTATATGGTTGTCTTTTAATCTGTGAGGCTCATGTGTTAAGGTGGACATCATTTGCAAGGATGACTACAAAGAAGAAGAGAAAAAGGAACAGAGGTTAAACTTCTGCAGTTACTGATGACAGCTGTGACGAAAGGGAGCCTTGTTTTACACTAATGCAGACAGCACACCAATATGCTATGGATAACAAGATAAGGCAGTTGGACAGCATGAAAGATATCACTGATGGCATAAAAAAGACTTCTGATTGGTCACTGTAATGCTTCTGTTTGTAAGAAAAAAAAGATGTTGAAACTAAATACTAAATAAAGAGCAACTTTATGTGTAAGACTTCTTAAAAGATAATCAGCAGTGATCAAAGAAACTGTAAAGGGTTGGAGCTAAAAGGCCGTAATATAGTTTAAGAATGTGTCTATGAGAGAGAGAGTGATGCTCGCACTGATTTAGGAGGGGTCAGCCAACATTTAAATTAAATTAAATAAAATGTTACAACAACAATCAAGAACTTTAACTGTGTGAGCTTTTTGGTGTCCTCTGTTGAGAAAAAAAAAGTTAATCTTTTCTCTTTTGTGATCCTGTCCATGACATGCATACATATCACTAATTGTGAGTTGTTGTGTGGAAAATGTAAATGACCTGCATGCTGGAAATCACTTTGTCTATCACCAATTGGGCAGCAGCAGTGACATGCATTACAAAATATTTATAGAGAAATTGCTAATCTACTAGTTGTTAGCCTCTTTGCTTTGGTAGGTTGTTTAAAGGCATCACTATTTTTATAAGAAATAATACATTTATTTTAAATCAAACTGTACAGCTTACACAAACAAACGTGTATTAAACTATCTAACAATTAAAAATGGTGTAAGATACATTTATAATTAATTGCAATTCATTTCTTTTTGTTTACAGTAACTGATTACTAATAATAGTAGATGTTTATATGTGATTCTGGCTGAATGCATCCCCTGGTCCCTGTGAACAGATTCATGGGTTTCACTATCAGCCTCCTCACTGTCACCGGGGTCAAGGGACCTTTCACTAAAAAGCCTACTCAAGTGAACAAGATTCATAGGCGGTATAAAGAGCCGACTCTCTGTGGTAATGTTGTCCCTCCGTCACTGTGCATGCATGGATGGACAGTCCACTAAGCATGCTGTCAAGAAACACACAGGGAAAACACACAGAAACACAAATACACACATGCATCGGTGTGTATCTGTTTGTTGTGTACACTACTCCTGTGCACCAGCTCTGTGTAAGTGAAGCAACATCTATGGCACTAGCTCCCCGGGACAGATACCCACCTGTCTTAGACACACACGCATACACACCGTACACACCGTACACACACACACACACACACACACACACACACACACACACACACACACACAACAGAGACGGGCATTACCCTTCTCGTCATTCTTTCCAGTAATAGCTTGTCAAAGCAGCCAGCCTACTGAAGCTAAATAATGCCTTATACACAATTGGGCATTATCCGCTAGGCTAGCTAGCCTCTCACCGCAGCTGCCCGGGGGCTAATGTCCAAATGAGATG
>CM036541.1:19392169-19442169 GCA_020745685.1 Tautogolabrus adspersus
ATTAGCTGAGGAGTTGCTAAGCTACAACTTCAAAAGACAGATGCTACAGCAGAAGAACATAATACTGTATATAACCAGGTTTATGTATTGCAGGTTCCTGAGATCGAAAAACTGTACTAAGATTTCTAAAAGGTTTGTTTACTTTAGGAGACAGGAAATAGGGGCATGATGCCTTTAGTTTAAATCGTTTTACAAAAAAAAACTGCATCTTCCCAAGCAAACTGTTAGTTTTTGTATTAAAGTGTACTTAATTCTTTATGGAAAAATATCAACTATAAACTGCAGATTTTCTTTAAAGTAGCGTTACATGTTAAAAGAAAGGAAAAGCAGATACTGAAACACAAACAAATACAAATGAGCATTTGGATCTGAGCCAAAGTCCGTTCCCATAAGTCCATGTAGCCTTAATGCATATCCATTTAGTGCCTGACAAACACACTAATCACATTAATCATCTATGTGTCTTAAACATCATCAGGGACTTCAACACACATAAACAAACACACACACTTGTGCCCTTGCAAATGAGTCCTTGTGCCTTTGTAAGTACACAGTGGTTCACTTGAAGAGTACAAGAGGGGAAAAAGCTAATGAACTAGAAAACACTAATCACTTAGCTCTCCAATGCAAGCATACTCAGCATTGTTTGTGTGTGCATACCTTCATGACACACTTCTGCATCCAGACACACTGAAACACTATAAATAGACACAGACGTGGAATAAAACACAAAAAGGCCTTCTACATACTGGGAACAGCTTTCATGAAGAAACTACAAATCTGAGTGTAGCTTTATTACATACTTGTATATTTCCAACACGCTTACATATAATATTGAACAGGAAGTCTGAAATCAAAAATATAAATACCATTAGTAGCTATAATAAGACAAAATAATATGTCTGAAGGTTTTAAAGCTCTGAATTACTCATTATGCTTGTGGCATGACTTTAATGCAGCAGTTAGAGAAGTATGAATAAAAGAGAACGGTTCTTTTGCTCTGATTAGAAAAGGCTTGTCACAGAAAATAATTCTTGTTTTAGGAATTAACAGCACAGCTGGTCCGGAGCACTTCTTTGTTCTGCTTCCTTATTAGCTTTTAACACATCTTGTTTATTTTCTATCTTTAAGCATAAAAGCCTTTTGCTTGAAGAAAAGCTTTGAAGTTAAAACTAAAGTAGAGTTTTATTATAAGTTGGTGCTATGGCCTACTCGGTGGCATGATGTTCCCCCTCGCAACTAAATTATATTATATTTCCGCTCTCACTCTTTCTCTTTGTGTGGCTGTTATATGGATGGAGTAGCCTGTATATGCTGAGCTTAAGCACCATAGGGGACATTGCCAGAAGGGGCACAGAGGGGTTGGGTGACTTAAATGGAGAAAAAATCCAATAATTGTATCTGTCCAGAGGGAGGGCGAGCTTTTAGGGAGGGGAGCGACCTGTTATTACTCTTTCTTTTTTTCTTTCTTTCTTTCATTTTATCCCCTAATTTTAGGGTGAGGGGGTAACCTAAGAAAGGGAGGGAAGGGAATGGAGGAACATGAGGGCTACAGGCTGAGCTTGCTGCTAAAGTATGTCCTTGTAATTAGCTGAGTATTAGCAGTGGTGACAATGCAGGAGCAGTGGGCAGGGAAGCACCCTTTAACGCTCTACTCATTTCCTGAACTTAATCCCCACCGCTTACTGGTAATAGTGCACACGTGCACACGCATCTGGACACACACACACACACACACACACACACATGCACAAACACACACACACACACGCACAAGCTCTCAGTCATGCACTAATTCACATTATCAACTGCTGGGTATAATGGGTGAGGACTCCCCTTTAGCAAAGCTACACCCACCTTTATTGTGCTCGAAGTCACAATGGTAGTTTACTGCAGGGCATTTCAGAGAGCATGTGCGTGTGTGTGCATTATGTCTACATCTACACATTAGCATCAAGTTGTGTTCAGATAAAGTGTGGCGACTGTTTACTTCTCAAGTGTCAAGAAGCTTCAAACACCCAACACTACTTCAGGCAAGTCCCCGTTTGTTGTTTCCTCCAGTGAACGAGTGAAGGAGACAAGGCTGCAGAGTGGAAATCAATTACTTTCAATTAAGTCAACAGGCAACTCTTTCAATTTGCCCTCCAGTCTCAAGTCTTGCTTAGCCTACCTCCTACCCCCCCTCTTCCACACCACCAAGTGTCACACACACTACATGTACATGTGCATGCACACTTTAGGAGCCACAACCACTAACCGTGTGACTGTCTTTTTGTGTTTAGTGGTTAATTTATTGACTAAGAAACAATGAGTGTGGCATGTGTGGAAAAACAGTTATAGAGCATTTCAGTCTCTTATTTAGTTGGAAAACCAAACAAAGGTGGAGAAATTTAACATGAAATTGAATTGTATGACTCATTTGATTTATCTTTAAACAGTTTTTTTAAATATATTTTTTTAAATCCCAAAACTTTTTCCAACCTTGTACAACTAAACAATAGAAGAAAAACAAAACAGGAAATGAATTGACTCTTTTTGAGCCCTTTGTAGTACATATAATCTGTCCTAACAAAAGAAGACACGACTCAGAGAAGTCTGTTGCTAAATAAACATACTTGGATCTTCAGTTAACCCACATCACAATTGAGCAACAAGAGTATCTGGCGAAACGTCGGACAAACATGGCTGTGAAATTAATCTACTGTATAACTTCAGTACAGGTCTTTTTTTTCTCTTTAACATGCTGCAGTAATGGATCCTATTTCTAACAACTTCTGTCATCAATTAAGTCATTTAATCCCTTCTGCATCTTTATCATTTAAATGTCGGCAAACTGTCAAAAGCAAAGTTAACATGCACATCATCAAGCTGGAAAAAAAATCAGATGCACCCTGAAACGGATCTATAGACAGATTTCACAAAACCTGGGACCCATTCATGAACTACGTAAAGAATGTATATAGCCTGGAGGTGTTTTCTCCTTTTAATGTTTTAGAATAGAATGCACTTCTGTCTTTGTCTCTCTTTTTGTCTTCTCCTGTGAGGTGTTTGTCTGTGTTTGTCTACATGTGTGAGAGTTGTTTCTGATTTTTGATCTGGATGTTGAGTTTTTTTTTTACGTATTTAAAACGTATTAGTGTGTTCTTATGTTATATAAAACCTGTTTCTAAATAAAGTGTTAAAAAATCCCAGTTAACATCTGATTTATTTTCAAATTAATTCATGTGGTAGAATTTCTTTGAACTTGTAAAAGTTTGATAATACTGATATTTAAGATATTTGCTTACCAGCCCTTTGTTAGGATTACAGTATGGTTATTCTTTGTCTGTTCTCGTCAACAGCAGAGTGTGAATGTTACTGTCAGTAAAATGTTATCACATTCATTTTGAAAAAAAAGTCACTTAATTCGACAAACTGTTTTTTATAAATCCGTGTATGATAAGGATTATGGGTCCTGAACTGACTCAGAGTGAAATCCCATGATAACTTAAAGTAAACGTGGGGGTGTATTATTGGTAATCTGAATGAAAAAAGATGCCATAAGTGGGATTGAAACAAATATATTTTTTTAGATGCTGGTAATGGGGAATTTATATAATAACAAGATGAGCATGGAGCAATTTTAGGTTGTATGGAAGCTTGTGTCGCACTCTTTTTTCACATTGATTTTTTGTTCCATCAGCTTAAATCAAAATTGTAAGAGACACCTGAGCTCAGTTTGCACACTAGTGGAGGGAGAGCTATTTCTATAGAGAGCATGTTATAAACAGCGCAGAGGGGGACCACAAACCTTGTCATTGACACAACAGTCTGAGTGAGCTTGTGCGTGTGTATGTGTGTGTATGTGTGTGTGTGAGTGTGTGAGTGTGTGTGTGTGTGTGCCTGCCAGCTTCCAGTCTACTGCTATTGTCTAACAAGGTCTAATTAGCACTATGGCACGATGAATTAGCATAATTATGCAAACAGGGCTCCGCTAAAGGCTTAGCACAAGGGGAGGCTACGGGGGGGCACCTATTACAACACACATACACACACAGGCATGCTCATATGGGCGCACACACACACACACAGTCACTAAGAACACTTAGACAGCAGTACAACACATTTAACACGCAAACATGAATGTGACAGATCCAGTGGATACAAATAACATACACAACTGGCTATCGTTGTAATAGAAACTCATATGATTTCAGGGCTTTTTTTGGACAGTTTTGCCTGTTGAGAGGGTACTAATGTGTTGAGTTTAGACATGAATGTGATACTTAAGCAGAAATGTATCCTCTCTCCTTTTTGCAAACATCCTCCTGTCACAATCAGTCATCATATCAAAGCAAGCACCAGGAACACCACAAAAATGACCGGCTAACTATCCCCCCTGCATCACAGCTCTCCCTCACAACACTCAAACATTCTGGGCTTATAGTATTTACCAGCGGGGGTGATAGGTGAAGTCGGTGGGAGATAATAGGGATGACTGAGGAGCTGAAAGGCTAGTAGCCATTCAGACAATGACAGCTGTAGTAGAGAAGGCTCTATTAGGCTTCATTAGGGTGCTTGGCTCTTGATTACACGCTCACAAAGATGCAAACAGACTAAAGCGGGACAGGGAAAGCCTTGCTCCAGTTTAATCTGGGCTTAACTGCATCAATGGATTCCAGGGGAGGACTCAAAACACAAAAACATGTACCAAAGATTATTTGTTCCTGTTTGTACATGCATACTGTGTCTGTGTGACTGTCAGTGTGACCTTTGCCTGCAACATGAACCCAACAAGTAGCCCCACAGCCCAACAAGCACCTCTTACCAAAAGCCCTGCAATGTCAACAAGCTCTACCTAAACCCTCTTTAACTCACGCACACACGCACACACGCACACACGCACACACGCACACACACACACACACACACACACACACACACACACACACACACACACACACACACACACACACACACACACACACACACACACACACACACACACACACACACACACACACACACACACACACACACACACACACACACACACACACACACACACACACACACACACACACACACACACACCTTCTCTGATGCATTCTTAGTCACCAAACCCCAAGGGTCTTTATTGTGTCCTAAAATCCTTATCCCTAGCAGGAAACAAGTACCCCTAAAATTCCAAACAACCGTGCTACAAAAGCTCTCTTACAATTACAAGCCCCCACTGTCAGCTATAGAAGCAGGAAGGTCAGAAGTTCAGGGTTCAAATAATTCTTCTGAGTGAGCAAGAGCAGTTTGAAATAAGGCTGAATAAGAAAACACTTAACAATAACAACATGTACCTGAAGTCCCATGAGTACAGAGAGGGTTCTCTGTATGTGAATATCTTATTACTGGTAAATGCAAACATAGGTGAGTATCTGTATCTAGTCATCTGACTGATGTATTTTTAGAAGAAGAAGTTGCACTTTATTAATCCCAGAGGGGATATTGAATATTTTAGCTCTGTTGTGGAACATGCTACGCACACGTTTCACATAGGAACCTACAGACATGCACTAATGGAGAGATGTCAGAGTGAAGGGCTGCACACAAAAGAGCAGTTGGAGGTTTGATGCCATGCTCAAGGGCACCTTGGCACTGCTCAGGACACCTCTCCAGCTACAAGCCCACTTCCCAGATTTGGTCCGCACCTAAACCAAAGTCCCAACAGACTGAGTGTCAGCCATCAAAATGTATGCCCAATATATATAACAAATATCTTCTGAGCTATGGACTTCAATAAAAAAAAGGAATACTAGCATCAACACCAGAAGTAGCATGATGCTCAATCAAATCAGTATTTTTTTCCCCAAAGATTTACTTTTGGGCATTTTAAACCTTTATTGTAGAGATGGGACAGTGGATAGAGTCAGAAATCAGGCGCAGAGAGTGTGGGGAATGACATACGGGAAAGGACGCACAGGTTGGATTCAAACCGGGGCCGTCCGTTTGGAGGACTACAGCCTCTGTACATGGGGCGCACGCACTTACCACTAGGCTACCGGCGCCCTAACAAATCAGTATTTGAGGGAAAATTTCATGAAGGGTTATTTTATAAGTATCTACATAGTTTTCAATATTTTATATAATTTAACCATTATACTTTCCCTCTTTCTGATTATGAAGTACAATGTGATTAGAGGTGAAAGTGTACATTTCTCATCCACTATTGACATAAATTAGAAACCCTGAGCAGAACAAAACACATACCCCAACTGATTAGAACTAAATTCATTTGTAAGCCTCTATTTGAAATTGTCAGTCTAACTGAGACCATTTAGGTAATTTCTTTTGAGTGCATAGCCTTTGTTACAATACTGAAGGGTAAAAATGTGGAGCAATAGGCTGAAAATCAAAATCAAATTCCCAATTAAGTAACATATTTCTTCATTTGGGCTTGAACTTTTCTTCGAAAGAGATAAAATCTTTACAAAATAAAGCAAAAGCGTCCTTAGATCCCAGCTATTAAAAAAGACATATTGTCTGAGTCTACTCAGAGACATGATCTCTCAGATACATTCTCCTTTTTTTAAAACATCTTCATTAGGAGTGCTTTCTGCACCTCTGGTGTGGAAATGAAACCATTGACTCTAGCTTAACGTCACCTTAAAAAACAACATATTGTTCACGTACACGCACAGTGGAGGGACAGGCACAATAGAGCAGCAGAGAAAGTCATGCTGAGAGGGGGTAGCAATTTTAAGCTGAGTCCACACATTTTGGAGGCGTTGGGCTAATCCGACCAGGCTTTTTAGCCTGCTATTCAGAGGGACAAGGACCCCTAGGATTTGGGCTTGTCCACACCTCAGGGGTGGAGGATTATCAAGATAGCAGGAACCGAGGAGAGGGTGTGATGCTGAGTGAACTGAATATGTGCTTATTAGCAAGACTGTGCAGAGTTTTTTGTGTGGCTGTGTATCTTTGTGAGGATCACATATGAGCAGGTATGTGTGTGTTTGTGTTTTTAGAGGGTTTTTTTTTTTCACTGACTCCCACCCCCAAAAATATACCCCAGAGCTCTGACAGGGTCACCTCTGCGCCTTTCAGATCCTCCTCTCAACCAATCCTAATTGATCTCACGCATTACTAGTCCCAAACATGGGATGGAGAACAGGAGGGAGATGGCTGGCTCATTGTCTGAGGACCAAGGTCCCATTGCTAGTGGCTCACACACACACACTTCACCTCTGGCATTCCCACCCACCATCTCCCCTTCTCCCCCTTCTCTCCTCTCCCCTTCTCATCTCCGGCTGTGCTAATCCACCGGCAGAGTCAGGAACTCAGTTACCCATCTGGCCGAGCATGACTCCAGCTGGGAGGAGAGAGGGATTGAGGTGTGGAGGGACAAAAGAGGGAAAAAAAGTAGAGGGGTAGATTGAGAAAAAGGGATATCAGTTGTTTGAAAGAGGAATTATTTATGCTAGTTTTGTATGCTAAGGAAGATGAGACAGAAGAAAAGAGGAAATGATGTCACAAAGAACACAGAGAAACCTGTTGGAGTGCCCAAAGGCAAAAAAATGATGTCTAATTTGTTTTTCTCCCTCCAAATAAAAAAAAATATCGATCCTATTGTCTACTTGTAGATAAAAGAGATTATCCATTCCAACAAATTGGAATGAGAGCTGCCGCTGAGCCTTGTCAGGACTTATATAGTCAGTTCCCAGTGTGCAGTGAAATAGCCTCCAGCCATGACCTTCACCTTTGACCCTGACTCCTGCGGAGCCATCTGGCTGGTTAACACTAACCCCTGACCTTTGTCATAGCCCATCACATGCCTGTGAAGGTGGACATGCACAGAAAGAGGCACACAATGACTTAAAAGTGGTAACATATCCCCGCTTTTGTCAGTAGAAAATCAGGAAACTCGTAATAAAAACTTTTCTTTAAAAAAAAAAATCAACACCTATGTTTTTGTTTTTTTTATGAGGCTTGTCTTAATGTACCAATGTTATAGCATTCAAGTTCAACAATAAGGCTGTGTTAAATAGTGATGCCCCGATTGTGAAAATTGGGGCCAATATCCGCAGCAATGTATAAAAAAACAATTAAGCGGGTTGCTGATACTGTTTTTTGTTTTTTTTACCATTACTTCTTTGTAATGCCTCATGTCTGTTTTCTCAAATGAGCTATGTGATTGGATGTATTTAAATTGTTGTTTGTAGCCCCTTCTCTTAAAATGTCACTGGAACATGTCTTAGAAACTACATGTCGCTGATCTTTCCTTGAGACAGTGCAAGAGTCCTGACGTTTTCTTTCATGTTTGACCATGATAACAAATTTGAGCTTGTCCAACAGGTGACTTCTTCTGCCCAATAAAACAATCTTATCTGAATCAGCAGTAAGATATACTAGCTTGCCCGCATTGAAATGATGCAACAGCACAGTTACACATCAGCTACTGACATCAGTGCATGTCACATTATTTGCTAATGGCCTATGTTCAACAGATACATCCATGGATCTCTAGTTATACTTTAAACATGCCACTTTTTAGCCAAAATAAGGTCATTTTTGTAATTAAAAAATACTTTTCCTTTCACTGCATGTCTATTTAAAATACCTTCAGGACTGGATTTATATCACTCAAAGACATAAAGAAAAACTACAAAGTAACCTAAGTCAAGCTTAAATCCTTTAAAAAACTTCTGAGTATGAAGGTTAAGTCAAGGCGCTTGTGCTTCACGTGATGCCGTTCTTGTTCATATCATAGAGCATGTGCACATCCCTGCTTGAGACATGCTCTTTCCTTTCTCCCAAACCACTCATCACTGTCGACTGAAGCAATAAGACTGCAGCCCACTTTGCTTCTAGAGGACATATGAAGGTAGTTCGGAGGAATGAGTACATGATAAACCACTGCAGAAGCCACAAAGGAGAAAAAAAAAAACATTCTGAGAGATGGAATCAAAGCACCTCCATCAAACCGTCAATCAAACGCTAACAGCACACAGCATGAGGCTAACCTAAAGTTGGTGCGTTTGTGAGTGTGGGTTTGTGTGTGTGTAAAGATAAAAGCCACGGAGTTGTACAGGTGAAACTAACTTTTAACCCTCCAACATAATCACATGTACAGGCACATACTGTACACAAACAAACACCTCATAAATACAATGTTTTCAAGTAGAACAATAAGGGTTGTACTTACAGACATTACCGGTGTTGTCAAAACTGTTGAGCACTTCATTAACTCTAAGAGGCCCCAGGTAATCCCTAGGAGACACAAAGTGATGTACAGTATACTTTAAGGTAGTATACACTGTTTCCTTTTTACAGGCAGTGAAACAAGTTTAAAATCTTGAATGGAAATTCAAAAAAGTATCAAAAAGGAAACACAGATTCGATGAGTCATGTCTTAACAAGTCTCAAAAGTTGACCCTAACTAGTTTTAGAGAGGAGCAGTTTGGCTTTGGATAAATGTATTCATTCACTATAATTTGGTATTACGCTTCATCTCTTAACTTCTTATCACCGCTGTCCGATATTATCCCACTGTCAACTTTGTCTTCTGTGAATAAACTTGCTTACATGTTACTCTCATTTATGTCATGAGCGCCACCGTGAGAAGTCACAAAGTGGTGGACAAGGTGAGTCAAATTGCCAGGTAAATCTGTTAGCTATTCGATAATTGTATCACACAAGTCAAGACTGCAGTATATTGCTATATTGATATTTTGTCTGTGCCTATATGAGACTTGAGCCTTATGTGCGTTTATTCATTTGTATTCACATTGTATACCTGAGAAGGGCACTGTACTCAGGAAAGTGGACACTTCTGTGCTCCACCCACTGGTCATCTGAGGTATCACTAGGATCTTGTGTAGAAAGTGTTTTCCTGCTGAAAAGTTCAAACGATGCGAACCTGCGAACAGACACCTGTTTGACTTCTGGACTCTCCATTTGCTTCTGTCGCAGCACCTGTGAATGATGGGAGAGGAAGTAAAGGAGAATTAATAAACATCAGTTTCAAAAAAAGAGCACATCCCTTAAACAGTAAACCATCTCATTGGCTGAAAATTCTTTGTAGAATGAATCAGGCTTGTTTCCTTCATTGGTAGTTTTAGGTTTCAGTCCAAAAGACAAGAGGTCATTCAGTAAAACTATGACAGACAATGGGGAAATACAGTTTTAATTAATTCTACATTTTCAACATCCTTATGGGGCCTGTATTGGGTTTGAACTGATGCAACGAGAAGTCCGAATAACTAAACTACTGCCATACTACTTTTAATTAAATCAATGATTGAATATACTTAACTATTTAATGCTGTAAACAAATGTAGATAGATAGATAGATAGATAGATAGATAGATAGATAGATAGATAGATAGATAGATAGATAGATAGATAGATAGATAGATAGATAGATAGATAGATAGATAGATAGATAGATAGATAGATAGATAGATAGATAGATAGATAGATAGATAGATAGATAGAAAACAGCTATAATTTTTCCAATTTACAAATCTGGTGAGTCAGACTTAACATGTTATAGAACCAGTGCCATTCTTCTTATCGTGTCTAAGATATTAGATCTTGAGACAAACCACTTACTTCATCAACAACAACTTGGGTTTATAAATAACAAATGTCTGATCAGGCTTCACAGTGGTTTGACTCTTACCAAGTGGAAGAGTACAATGTGTCAGAATGAATGGGCAAAAGTCCACCTTCCGCACCAACAGCATTGGGATACCCCAAAAGGTCAGCACTAGGTCCACTGCTATTTAGCATGTTTATCAACCACCTACCTGAGATATGTCCTGCAGTTGGCTAGCAAATGTATGTCGACAATATGGTTCTCTACATATCTGCGAGATCAGCTAGAATAGCCGCTGACCAGCTAAACTCATGCACTCCGTTTCACAATGGCTTGAGTCTTCTCATTTAACACTATATATTAAAAAAAACTGTCTCCATGTGTTTTTTTTACGCATAAAAAACGTGACATAGAATCATTTTTGGTTCAAATAAATAATGAGACCATCAATGTGGTCGAAGATGTCAAGTAGTTAGGAATCCTTCTGGACTCACACCTGCGATAGCAAAAACAAGTGAATTATATTTGCAAAAAAGTAAAATCCAATTTCAACTGCTTCAGAATCATCTGAAAGTATCTTTCATTTAGCACAGCCCAGCTCTACATGCATTCTATGATCCTATCCCCCATAATCGTACTGCACTACATCTTGGACTCAAGCCTCACAAACAACTTTAAAACTGATAATATCTTATAACCAGACAATACAAATCACGGACAAAAAAACGGCAAGATGGCAACACTGTTGTGTATTAGAGAAACATAATATGTTTAGCTTTGAAAGTTTCATTGGCTACTGGAATCTGAAATACATTTTTTAATGTGTGCATGGTCCGGCCCCTTTTCTGTTTGATGAATTTGTTACAAAAGCCTCAGGATCCTAGCAGAGTCAACACACAGGCTTCAGTAGAACAAAGACAAGTTGCATTCCAATGCATAAAAACTCATTTGGACAATCAGCCTTCTATATTATAGGAGCAAAAAAATTGGAATGGTCTACCCCCTAAGCAGGAAATGCAACACACGTTTTCTTTTTTAATTAAAGAAAATCATGACTGAAGAAGAAACAACATTGTGCCCACACATAAAACATAAGCTCACATATGTCTGTAGTCTATGAAAGTAGGCTTCTTTATGTACTTGCATTTTATCTGTATTGCATTTATAACTTCACTGTATTCGTTACTCTACTGTATCTAACGCTATTTTTTTACTGATTTCTATCTGTAACTTCCAAAAGCCTCCTGTGGACAGGTGAATTAGAACTTTGCTATAAACACTAAGAGCAGTTCATCTGGGACTTGTGCATGGTTAAATATATGTATGTCATATGTCTAAGTTAAATAAACAAACATGTAAATATATCAGTCAATCTATCTATCTATCTATCTATCTATCTATCTATCTATCTATCTATCTTTCTTTCTTTCTTTCTTCCTGTATGCCCAAGGAGGAAAAGATAAGGACTGCAATGAGGGCAGGACATGTTCTTGTCAGCAGAGTGTAACATCTGTGTAATGCCCATCTATGGGAAAAAGTCAAAGCCCAGCTTTAACAGCTGCTACTCTGGTGTGTGCAAGGTGCTTGTGCACAGCTATACAGATTCTGTGGCCAGAGGAGAGAAAGATCCCAACTGTTGAAAAGGTTTCTGTACAGATGGCAGTACTTACTTACTTGTAATAAAGTACTTGTTGATAGAAATACATAAGCTAAAGATAAAGGTTGTAGGGCTATGGAATTTCAAAACAAATACGAGTGTTTATAATGACACATGAAACAGTTAAAAGTCTCAACAATATTCACTGTCTTCATATCCAGGATGGCTTGGGTTACGAATAACTAGGCTACTATATAAACATCATAAACCAGTTTTAGTTCAAAGATTAGCCAACATTGTTTCGTAGCCAAAATGATGGAAACATTACAAGGAGAAAGGGACTGGATTCTAAAATATGTTCCCATCACCCCTATTATTATACACAATTCACACGAGCAGTAATTCTAAACAAGAGAAAATCACAATTCCATGTCCAGCAACATATTTTATGCAACACATTATGTTTGCCAATTATATCTAAGAAGGTGTGTGCCCCCAATGAGGCAGTAATTACCTGTCTCAGTAGAGTCCACCTTGCCTTTGCGACGTCTGTCGCACCACAGGTCCCAGCCCGGGAGGTATGGGAATTATCTGCGCAGGTGTCTTCATTAATTTTATCCCTCGAAGGCAAAGCCGGCTCGGTGTCCTCTGGAGTAGCGGAGTAGTCCCTCTCCATTTTATCTTTGAAGCTGTGGACGTAAATCAATCTTTTTGAAAATAACTGAAAGCAGAATTTCACAGTTAGCGGTGGCAATTTTGTAATACAAAAACAAAGCTTTTACATTTCACTAAAACAACGCAGAAACCATCACGAATTTGGCTTGACTGTTACATCCACAATAGATGTACGGTACTTCCGTACACTTTTGGAATTCAAGGCATGACAGTAGATTAAGGAAACAATCATGATCGGTTTACAGTTACAGTGGTAGCAGCGCTTTTCGGGGTTTGATTATTTTTGCCTGGCAGTGGTAACTACGTCATCAACAGCCGGCTTTGTTTAGGAAATCATTGCACGTGCAATGGTCCTAAATGTACGGCCATTCAGCATGGTTGTTTAATTAATTTAACAGTACTATTCTAGTCTGATTTACAATGTATATTTGTTTTATACGTTGCTGGTACACATGTTGACTTAAACATAAAACCAGAAGCTAACTTATCACCTACAAGCTAACTTATCTCTTAAATCTTCGCAATGGCTGTAATATCATGTCTGCTGAGTCTGTCTGCTCGTCTTCTTTCAAAGTCTGGGTTACGGTTTTTCGAGCTCCCAATTTACAAACGGATGACATGGCTCTCTGTGCCAGTACAACGCTGTTACACGTCGGTAAGGGTGTTCAGTTAACGTCAATGATGATATGTTACTCACCTTAGGCTTGACGCTGTAAGCTATCTCTTCGATAATGACAGGTTATTTGTCATTTAAAAGCAGTCCTCTCACTCGAAAAAAATGACTAGTCTTGTCGGAAAGTGTGCACATGTCGATGTGGCTGGCTGTCGTGACACCTGTTCCCTTGCTCATGTGAAAGCAACAAAATCCCACATGCACGACGATTGAGCTTGACAGGCAAACTTCTGATTTATGTTCAAACTAAGTATTTCAGTCTTTTGAAAACATCATATTGTCAGTCATCATATTTTCTTTTTGAAAATACGTCAAAATACACAATTCAACCTATCCTTTTTTAACATTAAAATTTTACCCAAAACGGGTTAGAATGTAACACTCGATGTTGTGAATTTGTGGAAAAGACAACGCTTATCAACAATAACATGTCCAGGCTTCATGCATCTTATTCCCAAATGTAACTATGCTAAACCTTTGATTAATAAGCAACATCATTTTATATTACAAAATAATCTTTAAGACATGATAGTGAAAGAAATCGTGGTGACATAAAAGCTTTATACGAGTGTATTAAATGTTGTACTTACTATGTTCCTCTTTAGGTTCAGTGTGTGGCTCACTGAGTCTTGCAAAAGTCAAATTATTTTGTCCATGATTTATAAAGTATATTTAATTTCAGGACACTTCAAACTCATCAGTTGATCATCCCTGTGCTGAACTGGAGAGTTACAAGGACTTGCAAAAGTATTTTAAAAGGAGACTGAAGACAACATTCCGCAGGTTCTCAAACATACCTGTTGACTCAGTGGTAAGGCCCTCCCTCTGCTTTGGATAATGCATTATATTAAGGAAACCAACATTGACTCCATACTGAGGAACATATGGTGTCCATTTCTGTGTTGAATCAATAGTTTAGAAACTTAAATTATACTTGGCCAGCAGTTGCTCGCTGAAGGAATTTGTGAATATCCCCAAAAAAAATGTTTCAGGTAGCTTTCATTTCTCTTGAAACAGGTCTGCGGACATAACCACGTGTATTTCATTGAAGGTGATGGAATCTACAGGATGGACAACAGAAGAAGTATGCAGAACACCTAAATATGACATGATGTTAACAATTTAGAAAATTTGGAACAGAGCCCTCAGATGTTATTGCTTTCTAAGACAAGAGTTAATCCACAGATAAAAATGTTTTAAACAGGACAGCAGCAAAACCAGAAAGCAGATTAAAGATGTTAACCTGCAGTATGATTTCCTTATATGACTATTCTCACATCTGCATCAACCCCTTTGATTTGAAAGTACATACATACAGGAGATAAATTAGTAGTCTTCCCACTTTGAGAATGACTTCATTTTCTCTCTCTGAATGTAGGTAAGCCAGAGCAGGTGCTGAATCTAGGACATGTCTCTGAACAGGAGGAAAAGATGAGTCCCAGTAATGAAAAGAGGAAAGAGTGGATTCAGTGGACCGTCCAGAGAATACGTCTGTCCCCACAGGAAAAGCATCTTGCTGCCACACTTAAAGCAAATGACAGAGAATGGATCAGGTGAAACCTATAGAACAGAATGAAATGAAAAATGTTTTTTTTGCAAGAAGGTATTTTTCTTAAAGTTGAGTTTTAAACTGTTTTTGTAACTGATTTAATAAAAGAATGATTGTCTTTGAAAAACAGGTGTGTAGTTGTGAGTCTTGGAAGGAGTAATTCCTCTCCTTTGGACCCCCCGCACGTTGTGTTAACATTGGACAAAGTCTTTACCTTTGGTATGTTGTACATAGTTTGCACGCTTAAAAAACATATTTAAGCACCAATAGTGCACTGGCTAAGCTAACAGGGTTTTTTTTGGTGTCCTTGTCTGCATGGGTGAAGAATGGGCAACAGACAAGGTCCTATTTTACACAATTCTTGAAGGTCTACGCTGCAGCCGAGTGTTTCGTCTGGACCTGACCTCTAGTGGAAGTAGGATAACATCTGTGTATGAAGAAACGTATCCTGAGTAAGTATAACAATGTGATATCTTGGATGTCTCTGCCACCAAAGCATCTCTTAATTAACCAACATCTCCACAGTGTGTTTGTGGAGGTTGGCCTTTCCAGAGACCGTGAGTCTTTGAGCATCAACTGCAACAGCAGGACCAGTTCAGAGGTGCTGCTAATCGATACAACTACAACCCATTTAGAGCCGTTTTTGGTTCAGTCACGCCAGCTCAACCTCCTGTACCACGTGGAGCACTGGAGCAGGCGGCTGATTATACTGGCTAATACAGGCCGTGGACAGGAATATCAGGTAGAGTTTTTACCCCCCTAAGAAATGAATACTTTTTTTACACATTATAAATAGGGTGCTGAAATACTGCCAACATGTTTTGCTGTCTCTAAACGTTGTGATTAAAGTGGTGCTTTTTTACATACTGTATGACACATGTATACACATAACTTGGTACATTCCAGACACAATACTACTACTATTATTACATGTATACTCTTGAAATATTGTAAGAAATGTGCAACATTTCAAATGTTTCAAAAAGGTTTGTATACTATGGCATCTTGTTATTTGTCTTATCAAATAAGTAACTGTCAGCAACTTGTTTCTGTTTTGGTATCACAGAGATATTTTCTTTTGGATTAAAAAACCTGCAGATAAAATAAATATTCCATTTTTTCATTTTTAAAGACATTTATTGTTTTCTCTACTGAGTAGACTTATTCTTCTTCGTTCTCATTAGGTGATGCAGGCTCCTCTATCTCAACCGTCAATGGACTCCTGGGTGCCCTTTTTTGCCCCTGAACCCGGAACTGTTATCAAAGACATGGATGTAGTGGGAGACCACTGTGTGTTAGCTGCAAGAACATCAACTGGTGAATTTGTCCTGACTGTTGTCCCGTTAAACCATCCCAAGGACGCATACACTGTAGAGGTCAGTGTGACAGAAAACATTTATGTCTTTGCATCTCTTCCTGTTTGTGCTTGCTGCGTGCTTTATCTGAAAAAAAAAGTATTATGTCTCTTAATATATCTTGATATACATCTTTTTAATTCCAGAGATATATTTCAGTTTGCCACTACATATTTCACATGGACAAAAATACAGATCTTACTTACAGAAATGTGTGTTTATAACTTCTATTTCAACACTACCAAGCTCCCCTCTTGGGCCTGTGCAATCACAACAAAGAAACCAAGCATAGCAGACCCACGTGGTGTGTTGGAGTTGTTGATTTCATCACCAGTCTGCCCCCCTGTGCCCTACTGTCTACACGTGGAGGATGGGTTACTGTTATCTGGCACTGAGAATGGGTCCTCCCCAGAGAACCAAGATAATTACACCACCACACGCTTAGAGGCCCGCAGCCAGGTGAGAACATATGAGACGCATGCACACAAACGGAAACTAAGTCAGTATTGAGGAAAGTATTATGTTTCAAGGCTACACTAATGTCCACTAAAAGACATTAATAGTACTAGTATTAATAGTAATAGTCTTGCATCTCTACACACATATCCTCATATACACATATCCCATAGAAGGGTGAATGGTGATGTTTGCACAACAATTTTCATCTTATCATTTAACACTTTGTAACATCTATCATTCTCCTGTCCTCTTCTCTGCAGGATGGTAGCTCAGTGCCAGTGACACTGTTGCATTCAGCACATGTGCAGGCTTTGAGACTGGCTCCATTACTGGTCCATGTATATGGAGCTTATGGCAGAGATCTCAACATGGAGTTCTGCCCAGAGAAACGCCTGCTGCTGGAGCATGGATGGGCTCTGGCCTTCTGCCATATCAGGTAACATACAACCTCCACAGCAGCCCTAAAATTCACCCTTGTGGCTCTGCAGGTTATTCTGTGTTTATGCTGATGGAGGGGTATATTACGGATCATTAACTCCTGAGTTCAAACTGTTGTTTGTGTTGAAATAATCTGCGTTGTTTGCTAATATATCTTCCAGAGGTGGAGGAGAGCGGGGTCTATCCTGGCACAGACAAGCTTGTGTCGAGGGTAAGCCGAGAGCAGTGGAGGACCTTGAAGCCTGTCTCCATCACCTTTTCTCTTTAGGAGTGTCCTCTCCCTCACTCACTGCTCTGACAGCCTGCAGTGCTGGGGCTGTGCCAGTGGGAGCGCTGTGCAACAGACACCCACAAATGATGCGGGCTGTCATACTGCAGGTAACATCGCAAATCATTAGAGATGTGTGTATGTGTTGTCTCGCGTCCTGTAGGTTTTTGAGTTTCTCTTTGTCTAAAGATTAACAATACTGGGACATCTTCTGTGTGTTCCTTAAGGGAACTTTAACAGGGCAGCTGTTTGCAAATATGTAACCTTAAAATACAAGTCAGTCTCTGTAGTCATTACACCACAGAGCCTCTATATTACACTTTAAACCCTCACAAACAAACAACCAAAAGTGCCATATTTGTTTTTGCTGTGCGTGTGTCAAGGCTCCTTTCCTGGATGTGCTGGGAACTATGGAGGATCCCAGCTTGCCTCTAACGCTGGAGGATAGAGAAGAATGGGGGGACCCAGTTGGAAACCCAAAGCACAGACTCACCATCTCCTCCTACTGTCCCCTTCACAACATTACTCCTCAGGTATGTTCAATGAAGACTTTTTTTTTCTTATATTTTGCTACGTTCACTCATGTTGCCTCTGTTCTGTATTCCAAGTGCTTTGAATGTTTGCCTTTTTATGTAATGAGGAATGCTTTAATAACTTTTGCTTAGTATAAAAATGAAAAACTACTGGAGCCTAACTGTCTGTGTGTTTGTGTTATTGTCATTGTGTGAACTAGTGCTACCCATCCATTCTACTGACGGCCTACAGTGATGATGCCAGGGTTCCTCTGGCGGGTGTTCTCAAATACACAGAGCGGATAAGAAATGTCATTAAAACACACTTTTCCAAGGAGCCGAAGTCAGGTACATCTGCACATACACTCCCACACATGCTACCTCTACTACTATTTCATCACCTGATACTGTCCTGTGTGCATTCCAGCAAGGGCTTTCAACTTTTTCAACGTAGTTTGAGGTGTAATATTCATATCATCAAGGTTCAAATATTTCAGGGTCAGCTCCCAGGAGTAGTGTCAGTGTGAATGTCTGAACAAACTCAAACAAACTCAATTCTGTTTGTCTGGGGAGATTGGTAATAGTATTATAAGTTCATGACCAAGTCATGGCCTAGGTCACGTGTGCGTGTGTGTGCGCGTATGTGTGTGTGTGTGTGTGTGTGTGAGACTGTGTGACTGTGTGACTGTGTGTGTGTGTGTGTGTGTGTGTGTGTGTGTGTGTGTGTGTGTGTGTGTGTGTGTGTGTGTGTGTGCGTGTGCGTGTGCGTGCGTGTGTGCGTGCGTGCGTGCGTGCGTGCGGGTGTGTGTGTGTGTGTGTCAGCTAATTGCTCTCGTTTCCCCTTAGACGTTCTCTTTCTCCCTCTCACTTATAATCTGTCTTCACTGCATTGGTGCTACTCCTCTTTACACCTCCCTCCCTCTCTCACTCTCTCTCTCTCTCTCTCTCTCAGTACACATTATCGCTCTCTTTCCCTGTTGTTCAAGCACACATGCACGAAGAAGCTTAAGTGTCTGTGTTTGTGTCTCCCTAATCTGTCTCTCTCTGTACTCAGGAGTCTTTGATGAAGTAATGATGGCATAGACGCATGCAGGCGGCAGGGCAGGCCCATTAGCATGGTAAAAAGATAGTGTATCAGAGTAAGAGATTAGAAGCCACAGACTGGGAGCTGTCAAGGTCAAGACCGCACGTGTGAAACAGCCCACACCACAGAGACAAGGGGGCGTAGGGGGGGGGGTGATGGATAAAATATAGGGGTTTGAGAAGAAGAGTGATATCAGATGGGAGAACAAATGAATGAAAGGAGAGTGAAGACTGAGTCACAATAAATGGGAAGAACTGAGGCCGCTGGGCATAAGGAAGGGATAAGAGAAATCTGTCTCTGACCTTTGTGACACTGTCTTCATCTTTCTTTTAGAATTTGAACCAGTGCCAAATGTGGGTCTGAATATTCAACATGGGTCAAACCACGTCGGACCAGAAGACTTTGAACTAATGCTGGAGGAGGTGATTCACTGTAATACAAGGGATTTTAAATTCTAGGATGTTTTTTGTTGTTTTTTTAAAGCCAAATAATTGAATGTTTGCTTTCAACTAAACCCACAAATATACAATGTGGATTAGACTGAATTAGCTCAGTTTGATGGATTTCTGTCAATTAGTAATTTTCCCTATTGACAGAAATCAACCCCTAAATGATAAATATAAATGTAATTTAATCTAAGAGTTATCTAGTCATGTATAAAGCAGTTCATATCCAATTTGCTAAGTTGGAGACAGACAGCGAGCCGATTGGAATTTCCATCCAAGAAAATGTCTTCTCAGTTTATTGGTTTGATCAAGAGTCATTTGCTGTTGACATAACCATCAGCTGCCAAATCAGACCTGTTCCTAATCACTTAATTAACAGCACTAATTCCGTAGGTATAATGTTGATATACGTTTAGTATCTTTAATACAACCCAAACCTTTTTCACACATTAAGAACAATCGCATGATTTTGTGTCGGCTGAGTTGAAAGGTGCAGACTGACAAATCTGCCCTTTGTGTTTTCTATCCAACACAGGAGGCCCTCAAGCTAGCATTTTTATACAAAGAGCTGAGACTGGAGCCACCTCGACTTCCACGCAAGAGAAGGAGATAGCAATGTTATAGGAGGATGACATGACGATGCGCAGTATGAGTGGAAAAGAAGACAACAATCACTGTCATTGTATATGCAATGGTCTTTTATAAGATATAAATCCCTTACAGAGGAGACACCAAAGAAGACCCTTCATTACTTAAAACTCTTATTACCATTGTCAACTCATTTTAGCATTTATAAAGTATATCCATGACCCTCAGATAGCAGGCCTTCTCTGAGATGTAGCACTCTCCAGGGTGGTTGGGATTGAACCGAGTGTGAGTGGAATACTTAATCACCAAACCCTCCCCTGCTTCCGTCAGGACATGAGACTTTCGCAACACCTTGACATCATTTGCTTTGTTAGTGCTCATCAGCACCTCCAGCTGGTCTGGCAGCTCATGAACAGAGGAGAGATCTGTGGTCACAGATTCTTTACCAAAGTTAAGCACAATAAGGAAAGCTTGATCAAGCCCATCCAGCTCTCTGATATAGGAGAAGACATTGGCATCGGCGTGGACGTAGCAGAACCAACCGCGGTGAAGTGGGAGCTCTGACTGACGCAGTGTGTTCAGGAAACGGTACTGAGCAAGAACAGAGCCTTCGTCTTTCTTCTGAACCTAGAGGAGAACAATTGGGTAAGGAAAACATTGAATAAAATAAGGTTGAGCAAGCTCTGGAAAGATGTTGAAGTGGCCAGATGATTCCAAAGAGTTCTGCACTGTACCTCCACATTGACAGTTCTGTAGTCAGGATGCACAGGTAACCAGGTGACGTTGGCTTTGTTGTTAAAGCCTGCATTGGTGTCATTACTCCACTGCATCGGAGACCGCTGAGGGTCCCGACTGAGACTCTGCAGTGAAAGGACAGGAATAAATATGGCACTTTTGATTGTTCTGACAATGAGCAGTTTGACTACTAATGAATACAGACACATTTAGGTACTCTGTCAGGTTTAAAATACAAAACACCTGCAATAAATTCTACCTTTATGATGGTTCAATTGTTTGTTTTTGTCAAATGATAGGTATTTATTGTGATACAGATAAAGACATTTTCAACATGATTTTTTTTTGCCTTACAAATGATGTACTGTTAAATAAGTCACTGTTAATGTACCTACTGTACCTGGTGTTTGTGGCCAAATCCAGGACAATAGGTTGAGAAATTTGAAGAGACAAAAAAGTGTAACTTAAACAGTTCCATTTGAAACTGAGAGTACAAGATTTGAACTTGATTTCTGTCTTTCTTGTTGTCTCAAACTTCTGCTCCACTTTGAAATGATTTTATAGTGAGTACTTGAATGTTTTCTTCGGTACTGACTGAATTGTATTTGCCAGCAGGGTCCTGTATCTGACTGTCGGTGACATTAATGTTCTCCATGCCGATCTCCTCGCCGTAGTATGTGGTGGGTGTGCCTGGAAGGGTCAGCAGCAGCATGTTGATGACACGGATATAGTTCTGACCAGCACTAGAGGCAATTCGAGGCCTGTCATGGTTCCCAACCTGATAACAGTAGAGAGAAAAATACAAGGGCACGTGGAGACATGAGTGAAATAAGTGGGATATAAGAGGGCACAGTGAAATGGATCAAGAAAAAATAAGGAATACAAAAGATTGATAAAATGAGAGACCAGCTGAGGTAAATGTTACTGAAACAATCATTGAGCTGTTGGGAATATCTTGCTTCAAGCTGGCATGCTCTTTTGTGGAGGGGTCAGTGAAGTTCATACTTCAAACACCTCTCTGTGAAAAAGAAACTATGATGAGAAAGTAAGCTTTCCCAGAAGAAAGGTCAAGCTGAAAAATATACTTATTTATCTGTTTGGTGCAAATGTCTGCATCAAAAAGAGAATCCTTGTACCTAATAAATCTCAATTTAAAAACGTGTGTGACTGAGGTACCTTCAGGCCTTTTTTTATCTCCTTTATCAGACATTGACGTTACTGCTTTAAGTTAGATGACATCACAAAGGGAAGTAACCCCTCCCACAAGCGTGTCACCAACAGCCAGGTGTTTGTTCTGCCCTCTGAGTCTGTCTTTCCACAGTAAACAATTGGGAATGGAGCAAGGAAGCCAGAGCCACCCAGACCTCCCAGAGAGGGGTGTGGTCAGACACAGCTCATTTGCATTTAAAGCTACAGACACACAAACAGCCTGTTCTGAGCAGGGCTGAAATAGAGGGGTTATAAACATACATGAGTCTTAAAAAAAAGCAGCCTAAAATACTTCTTGGTCACTCACCACCCAGTTGGGCCACTTTCCCTTTGGCATGTTGGCCATCCACAGTTGGACCAGATGTTGAGCCCACAGGCCGCTGGTGTTCTGAGGCAGGTCCAGCAGGTAAAAGTTAAAAGGGAAGTCACTTTCTTTCACCTGTGGGGTGCCGTAGTACATCATGGTCTTGTCCACCTCGTGATAATCGTATGATTCAGTCACCATGAACCTGGAGCGGGGTTTAAAAAAAATCGTTTGTGTATGATAACATGGAAACTGATCCTGAGCCATATATTGTCAACATCCTAGACTCAGTTTGTAAAAATGATCCTCTATCGGCTTTCATTGAGCCAAATTACATCAAATTCATGTAAACCAATAAGCGTTTAAAACGATCAAATTTAAATTTGTATGAGAAGAGGTGAGACAACAGGTTTTTTTTAATTCTGGGTTTTATAATATCTATTTATTTATTTATTTATGTATTAATAGACAGCAGTCAAACACTTTTAAAACACAACTCTGTGTAATACAAAACAAGACTTGGTCATACCTGTATCTGCCAGGCTCCCGGCTGTAGGTGTCCATCTCAGCCCTCCACTCCCTCAGCATGTCATGCAGGCCGAGCTGACTGGTGGTGTAGTCATGGTAGAGGTCCCACTCTGTAGTTACTAACTCCTGGATTGTAAGGAGTATACAAATGATGTCATGGACCTAGTATTTCATTAATGTTCTATTGTGAGTTGTCAAAATCAGGCTTGCATTTGGTCCCTCAAAATAAAGCTTCCTACCAGAGATCATTCATTATAGTGGATTAAGAAAGTGCAACTGTTTTCTTCTCTGCACGTTGGGGGGTTAAGAGAGCTTGGATGTTATTGTTTCTTTGTATGGCCAAAGCTCATGGTTCAGTCAACGGCCCTGTAGTTGGGAAATGTGTGGAATCCAGATACAATGAAAGTGGAGGCCAAGTAATAATAAGAAAGCAATGCTGTTATGTAAAAGGAATGATAAAAAATGATTGAAAGTTTTCTTCTAGGGTTCTTTTATCATTAATAGCGTTGGTACCAATTTGACACAAGACAAAAAAGGGGATATGTAGAAAAGTAAGTCTTTTAAAATTATACCTCTAGGGAAATTCATGTAAAAGGGCCCTTACGGGAGCAATCAGTACAGTGTGTAGCAAGTTTAATGAAACATGTTTGTCACTGGGACATTGACATGATACTCCTTAAATCCTTGGTGTATTTGATTTTGTGAGGGAGAAACTTAAAGACAGACAAAATGCAAAAGCTTCACAAAGCCATGAATCTATTCACAAAGGCTGCAGCACTAACCACAAAGCTGACAGGCTGCCACATAAGTAAACTACTCAGCCAACATCAAGTAAAGCTGTTCTTTTCGTTGTTCTATAATCCACACTAAACCACTAAAGCAATAATGATAACACAGATAGCTGCTCACTTGTGATTGGCTGAATCATTTCTAAGGCTACAGCAGAGTTGTTAATAAACACGTGAATGCGAGATGCCTGACAGTGACTCTTACTATGTTCAAACATCTTTATAAAGCTTGAGATTTCATTTTCCTGAGAAGGACACTTGATGAGCTTGATGTTAGAGTCTAGAGATAAATGATAAATGATATATGTGTGCTTTGCAATCTCTCCCTCTCAGCTGATGATAATGTTTGTGTAACCATTAGAGACTCTTAACATATCTGAACTTTGATCTGCTGAGCTCAGAGAAAGAAGAGATGTGAAGACAGCTCATTGGAGCTGTAACAAATGTTGTTCTTGTCTTATGCAACCAGAGCAAATGGACACGGAATGTAAAATGAAACCTTTCTAACAATAAGATACTTTGGACAATTATATGAAATTGTTCTAATTATTCAAACTAATTATTAAATCAGAAAGATTTTCTTGAATATTTGATAAAAAACACAATAAAGGTTTATTCCAAACCACAGAACCAAACAGGTTGGGGGTCATTTAGCACAGTGTCACTAAGTGTTAGTGACTGTTTCCCTCGTAAAACTTTACCCTTGCAACTGTTATTTTCATTACTGATTAATATTCAGATTATTTTCATGATTATTTAATGATTTATTTCTTCTATAATTTGTCAGAAATATTCCTTAAAAAATATGCATCATAACTTCCCAGGGTCAAAGGTGATGTCCTTTTCTTTCCTCTTTTGTCCAAAACCCAACCAGTCAATAAAATAAAATAATTAATGACCAAAAGAAATCAGCAAATACCCAAATTCAAGACATTTTGCTTGAAATTACTACCAAATATTTGGCTCTTAATTTTTGTTTGATCAACTTTTGTTCCTAAGTTCAATTTATCCAAATTGGTTAAAACAAATGAACAAGATTCCAGAATGATTCAGTCACTGATGATATCATTGACTGAGCGTAAAGCTTTGCCTCACGAGGTTGAATCTGTTGGTCACACATGCTCAGCCATTTATTGTAGATCCATTTCAAAGAGATCAGGCAGACCTTACCATTTTGCCTGCCATGTCAAGTCAATGTTTGGGGAAACAAAGCACAAAATATAAAGTGAGGTGGGATGTTATGACATATGTAAGGGTGACACTCACTGGAGGTTTGTTTGGGTCAACCTGTGGTTCGTCCCTTAAATGTGCAGCCTCCAGGATGTGTTTCACTGCATCCATCCGAAAGCCATCGACCCCCTTCTCCAGCCAGAAGTGAATAATATCCTTGGTAGAAGAAGAAATCTTATAGTACTGTTGTTTTTGACACAACTTATTTTGTTATAGTTTGTACTGTGTGTAGAGTTAACTGGCCTGAGGTCATTTGGGATCTGATTACAGAGTGTGGTTAGCTCGTAGTAGTGGGAGAGCGAAATACATCATAAAAAAAAAAAGACAATGCAAAATAATTGTGTTTGTGGTCATGTAATCTTACTATTATCTCTCTGCGAACATCTGGGTTTCTGAAATTTAGGTCTGGTTGCTCCTTGAGGAATTGGTGCAAGTAGCATTGTCCTCGGACTTCATCGTAAGTCCATGATGAGTTCCCAAAAATACTCACCTGAGAGAAAAAGATGAAGGAAACCAAGGAGAAGTTTAGACAATGAGAAACTACCTCTGTGAGGAAAGGTAGAGAATACCAGTTCAAACACCAACCCAGTTATTTGGTGGAGCAGAAGTATTACAGTCAGCCCAGACGTAGTAATCACTGTAGTGAGGATCTCTGGTCCGGCTCAGGTTGAACCAGCGGTGACGGTCACTGGTGTGATTAGGAATAAAATCCATGATCAGCTTCAAACCTGGCAGAACACAGGAATTTAGATGAGTAATAGACATCAAATTAAATAAAAACAGGCCTCCCACCACGAATTGTAAAATCTGTACTGCAAGTTCAAACCTTTGTTGTGCATTTCAGCAAGCAGATCTTCAAAGTCCTTCATGGTTCCGAAGAGTGGGTCAATGGCGCGGAAATCCTCCACATCATAGCCGAAGTCCTTCATAGGAGAGCGGTAGAAAGGACTGATCCAGACTGACATGATGTTAAGGTACTGGAAGTGCTCCAGCTGCTCAAGAACTCCTGCGGGACCCGAAAGACCACAGATAAAGAATGGGCCCTGCAGAACTTATTCCCGAGACTGGTCAGAAGGTATATAGATCCTGTAGCATGGCGTTACATGTCATGGTAGAAATGTAGCAAGGAGTGACTGTTCGTCACCAAAGACTTTTGAATTAACATTTCACATTTTATCTTACAAGTGTGCATCTCACTGGGGTCGTGGGAGACAGCTCTCTTAAATGTTTTTAATTTGGACTGCAGTACCCATTTTAAACACTAGAGGTCAGTTACATATTGCTCCTTTAAAGAAAAAATCATTTCGTTCTTTATCAAACATGATGTCAAACCAAATCTTACCTTTGAGGTCACCGACTCCATCTCCGTCAGAGTCTTTGAAGGACCGTGGGTACACCTGGTACACTGGGGAAGCCTGCCACCAACTCAGACACCCTGGCGACAGCGTTATCACCGTGACGGTAAGCGCCACGAGCGCCAGTGTGCAGGCCACCGTCAGCCAGAACAGGATCTCCCGGGGTACTCGATAACGGGCCTGAGAGGAGTACTGGAGCAATACCTCTTTTGGCATCCCGGCGTACGGTTTGATCTGTGTGTACTTCTCCTCTGGCGGATCCAGCTTGACCGTAGTGGACACCTGTTTCTCTCCGGGGACGGTGTTCGTGACTAAAGTTAGAAGGATATTCACAGACTCAGCTTTTTCGGGTCAATAACTCATTAGCTGAACATTGCTTGCGCAAAACCGACACCTCAATCATAGTAAGGTAGACTGGAAGCTACAACCTGATTTTCCTCAAAACAAGCCGTCCTCCGAGCGTGACAACGTTGGCCAACATGGGGCAGCTGTGGTCAGTGGTAGAGTCGGTTGTCACTCAACCTGAAGGTCAGGGGTACGATTCCCAGCTCCTCCTGCCAGCAACATGTCGGATATGTCCTTGGGCAAGACACCTAACTCCAAATTGCTACTGCTGCTTCTTCGTCATATGTGTGAACGGATTAGTTAATAGGCCACTGATGTGTGTGAATGCGTACGTATGACCTGCACTGTAAACACCAAGTCCATTAAAGGTGCACTATGTAGATTTGGTAGTGAAATCCGAGAGTTGGAGAAGTGAAACAATTCTGTGCTATATTTTCTGAACTAAATACACAAACTTTATTCAAAGGAAAAAATGGGTCCCTGGAACACTGTTTAGAGCTTAAAAGCTACCAGGAGAGTTACGGTTTCACTGTTGTGGGCCCTCAACCATAACTTCTTGTGTAGCATTTAATCTTTAAACAGTGTTACAGAGACATCATTTTACTCTGAGGACAGTTTGTGTATAGAGTTATGAACATATAGGCTACCACAGAATCTGTAAATTTCTCCAACTTTCACATTTCTCTACCAAAACTCCATAGTGCACCTTTAACCTTTTACATTGGCCTCTATGCTCAGGTCTGTTGGCAGGGACAGTCTGCAAACACTGGGAAAAGATACTACAACATATTCAATAACTTCATGCTGGATGTTTGTAGTGACAACTAAATCACTTTACATTTTTCAATTTTCTTTCAGTGTTGCAATTTGCAGACGGTCCCTGCACATTCCAGCCACAGACGGCTGTGGACACAGGCCAATGTAAAGTTGTCACGCTCGGAGTACGGCTCGTTTTGAGGAAAAGTCGGTTGTTGTTGTTGTTGTTGTTGTTGTTGTTGTTGTTGTTGTTGTTAGCAGTCTAACTTTACTGTGATTGAAAGGAAGTGTAGGTTTTGTATCAGCTGATGAGTTAATGACCCTTAAAAGCCGAATTTGGGAATGTCTTTTTAGCATTAACCGAAATGCGCTCGTGTTGTTGCCTGTACTCACCGCTTTCCGCATCCTGAAAGCCCGGGTTTCTGGTGCATTCCACCAGCTCCAAACTACCGGTGCGTTTTTTATAACTCATTTTATTTAGATTTCTGGATATGGAATACTTCAAGAACCAACCGGGGTGGCTCAGCTCTTCTTAAAAAATGACCGAGTGACTTACAGAGCCAGCTGTAACTTAACTGGGTATAGTAGAGGGTCAGAGTACACCGCTGTTTCTTCCTCTCTCTCTCTCTCTCTCTCTCTCTCACACACACACACACACACACACACACACACACACACACACACACACACACACACACACACGCACGCACAAACACACACGCACACAAACACACAGCAGGGCCACCTGAGGAATGCGGGAAACTAGAGTCGGATTGGAATGGTTGGAGATTAACATTTCATTTTGCAGTGCAGGCTGGGAAAGTCAGACGAATTCTTGCCCTTACACACTGAAGTAAAAGTGATACTCAAAAATGACCCAAGTAGCCTAGGCTACAAGAGGTGGGGTGTCAAAACAATATCTATACAACAGCATGAGTTTTAATTCCCCAAATTAACCCAACACTTTTAATTAGAGTTTTCTGCAACATAACATAGTATTTTCAATTACTGTTAGTGATAAAATTAAAGCTGAAAAAATGTAATTTACTCACAACTATTTTACTTGTAGTTTTCTTCTTGAATAGTTCCTCCACCACTGGTGAAATTGTAGTGTTGGATAGTAATCACACATGAATTACACAAAGCCCCTCTTTTTCATTTTTGGATACCAAAATAACACTTGTATAAATGCTCCCAAAATAGTCAAACTGACAAATCATCTGGAACTCAAACAAAAGAGACTGAGACTCTAACCAGTTTAAACTTAAATCCATCATTTATTGACGTTTATGTTCACTGTATGGTCTGTAACATCACATTAGCATACTGGGAAATTAGTACAGGAAGAAGGGATGGTAAATACCCTTTGTGTTTCAGAAACCTCCCCTCCCTTTAGTCTCCTAAAAAGCCAAAGGTGAAGGTGAGTGGGTTATAAATTACTTTCAAATGCGCATCAGCTTATCGTTACCTCATTCGGTCTCAAAATACAGCATTTTTAAAAGAGCTAAAAAGCACAGGAATAAATAAAAAAAAAACAAGCGTGGAATTTATCACTGCCGTCACACATCAGTTTGTATAAAAAGAGTGAGCAGAGAGGACAGAAGGAGAAATAGATCACATGTTGATTTCTATCCTTAAAAGCCCACATGAGGAATGTCATCTTATTGTCTTAACTGTTGTGTGTGTTTCCAAATTTTCGCTGGCCTGCTGCGGTCACAGCCAATACGCAACATCAAAATATTTTTAATGAGATATTCAAAATCAGGGTTAAATTATTCAGGATGTTCAAGCCTCAGAAGGTTCCATTGAAAACTATCAGATCTTCCCATGTGAGTATTTTCCTCAGACAGAAAATCACGTTGTTCCCCCCCCCAAAAAAAAAGGAACCAAAAGATCTATTTATAGATCATTAAATGACAGCATGATGAGGAGAGCTACAGATGCTGCAGTGCTGCTTGTACTCAGTCCATGCAGTGGAATCAGTGTGAATAATGGCAGAAGAAAAAAATACATTCAAAAAAAAAAAAAACATTTCTCCCTCCTAACCTCCTGTTATCCCTCTCTGAACCCAGTGTCTGAAATATCTGAAACATAAACCTAAACTTAAGGACTGTGTTCAGTGTAGTGAAACCCAACACGATGTTAAAGAGCCAGGAGAAATTCAATCGGAGTCCACAATAGATTATATTCAACTTGTAAAAATAAAGAGATTGATAAAACTGAGGCTTTCAAATAAAATCTGTTTTTTTTCATAATCACCTTCCCTCTCTAACGTTGTGTTTCACCACACTGAACATGCCCTCATTATCCCCATCAGCCCAGTAAGAACATTTCCCACTTACACACAAAATACACTCCCCACTCAATCACAAAACATGCACAGCTATAGAGATCCCACCCCTCCCGCTCCCTCCACCACAAAACAAAGGGGGAGAGAAAAAAAAATCAATCATCCCATTAAAACAACTCAACTGCAAAAGAACTACACATTCAAGTACCTATTTGTCATATGGCAACAAGAGCAAGTGTACCATGAGAACATAAATCAGCCAGCAAACGCTTGTTAGGCTATTTCTCTTCCAATACTGCCACTTTAGAAAGCACAAGGACTTTACCAGTGAATGATTGGAAACAATAGTACATGTTACGGTTTTGTAAATACTATTTGAATGCATCGACAGAAACGAGTATGTGGGTCTACTTAGTCTATGAGCACAGTTGCATAAAATAGAGGAGGCTTTTTTTTTTTTGACAAATAGTTGTGTCTGAAGTTTCAGGTATTAGTGCTTGGGTTGACAGAAATGAAATGGACTCCTGGTTAATCCGAAGAGTCTAAACCAGGGATTTCTCCGCCTTCCGTCATCCTGTGCCTTTGGGGTGAAGTCTTTGAAGGTAGCTGTGGGAAAAAAAAATCAAGGACAGGAACAGCTCTTGGGACTCTTCTTTTCTTTTGTCCTACAGTGTCCCTCCTTCAATCCATACAGCGGAAATCCTACCTCCCCCTAAATCTGCTGTAAGAGGTTTATTTTGTGCTCCCCTTGTTGTTTTCTTACCCATCTATAATGGTACCACAGCCAAGGTACTCTAGAAAGCCATTTATATATATATATCAAAAACATTATAAAATTAACCTTTTTTTCATGGAGTTGTTTCAATCAAAACAAAGAAGGCATTTTTTTCATTTTTCTTTAAACAGGATCTTTAGGAAATAGAAAAGGCAAGTTTGAGCAGAAGCAGGAATTTGAAAGTGTTGACTAGAAGAAGAAAAATTTGAAGTAGAAGAAGACGAGTAGGAGGCTGGAGCTCCTTTACCAAAAACCCTGTCTTTGGAAAGCTGATGTGTGGTAACACTGTGTGCAACTTTTTCTGTGTTCGAAATTGTCTACAAATGCACACACAGACCACACCACATTAGGCCACAACGAATACCATGGCAGGGAATTAAGATGAAACAACTCAAAATATATATCAATCTTTATATTTATAGGAATTTAATATATCATTTCTAATTTTTCTATCTCTTAAACAACAACAGGCGGAAAAGCTTACAACTCTGGCGATGTCTGTTGATACAAATGACAGCTGAGTTTGTTCTGTCACATGTTGAAGTGGAGGAAAGTAAAAAAAAAAAGAGCGCGAGACAAAGCGGAAGAATGAGAATGTTGGAGAATATTCTTTGAGAGACCGGAGGAGAGAAAAGTGAGCAGGGACGTGCAAGAAGAGTCAACTGCCTCCATGGGATTCCTATTCCTGTTTTATTTTGGACTCGGTACAGAAGAGCCAAAATGGATCTTTGTTGCAAGACGGACTCGGTTCTTGAGAGTGCTCCCCTTGTTCAGGTGTTCAGCCTCAGGTGAATGTGAGGGTTTAGCCCAGGGGCATTTTGGATGGCCATGAGGAGTTTTAAATCAGTTCTTGTAGGCTTGCTCCAGGGCCTCTTTTTTTGAGTACCAGTAATGTTCAGAACCCCAAGCCTTTCTGAACTGGAGAGGGTTAGACTGGTGAGTGGGAGTCTGAGGCTGGTGCGGTCCATTGTTGCCAGTGAGGTTCACTATTCAAAACAAATAATGCCAAAAAAAATGCAGCCAACAAACTGCTTGAGTCTAGCATCTTATCCATAAGTAGCTGGTTTAGTAATGATTTGCTGAGCAGCTGTTGGGTTGTGTCTCTCTCCCTCTCTCTCTCTCAGTTCTTAGACGAGCACCAAAGCGTTCAAAGCAGAGTCTCCCTCAATCCAACACAAAAACAACCACCACAAAGTAAGCAATAAAAACAAGAGCCAATAGAAATCTGTGCTCATTTGCCTCTTCTCTGATCTCTATATTGTATAAGTAGTACTGCTCTCAGAACATCAATTCAGTTCTTCCTTTTTATTTCCCTGTTGTATTCTACAAAAAGAACAAATAAAACTGACTGAGAGTCCTCCACATTGGGTGTGTTGTTTTGTTTTAAAAGCAGGATTTCGGCTTTGATTGATCGCTCAGTGTGGGTGAAAAATAAAAAAAGATCCCAGAGGAAATTAAAAGGTAACTATGGATGTGATCTTGTGTGGAAAGTGGTCCTGTTTTTTTTTTCGTTTTTTTTTTCCGTTTGGATCAGGCAGTTGTGCTGGGAAGCTACCAGTGGCACTCCAAATCTGCTCCATTCTGCATGAGGAGAGACGACAAGAGAAGAGGAAGAAAGAATAGAGAAATGATGAAGAGGAGAGAAGATTGGGAAATGAGAAAAAGGGAGAGTGAGGTGAACGAAAGAGGGAAGACAAAAAGAGGGCATACTGTTATCAAATCTAGAAACACTTTCTTTACAGCAACATTCAATGATTTTGTTTCCAAACCTTGACTTCAAAGGCCATGTTGTCTTCTGATCAACACAACACAAATAATAGGGAAAAGCAGTAACAGCAGATTAAGCCAGGGAACACTTTCAACCTCGGTGTACGGGTTCTTTCTGCAAAAATACACCAACACAACAAACCCACGGCCTTTCACCTTATTAAAGGGTGTCTCACAGAAAGGCAGACCGTTGTATACTCGCGTGCACAAGTGGGGAGAGACCGGAAGACAGGGTGCATGCGTGTGGGGCTGGTGCATGCGTGTTTGTGTGCGTGTGGAGTGAGAAGAGGGACAGACAGGACCAGAGACAATGACCATTCATCCGCATCCGACCTGGACAGTCATGTCTGCACACAGACGTCTTACAACTTTAAATGGAGCTCCACATGCTAGAAGGTACATCAGAGCTGGGAGTGGAGACTGATGAGACTGATCAGGGAGTATGTGCAGCAGGTCGCCACTCACATGCCTGTAAGAATGAGCGTTTGAGTGTGTGTGCGTAGATGAGGGGTTGGAAGAGGAATGGGTAAGGGGTGTCACAGTTATATATGTCGTCACTTACCAAATGAAACAGGAGGGCTGCGTTAATCAGAGGGTGAACACACAGTTAGACAAGTCCATATAACCCTTATCTATTTGTGTGCTTAGGTACGCTACGTTTTTGTGTCGAGTGATTGTGACATATCTCAACATAAACACCATTCAACATGGGATATTGTTCACAGGAGCACTCATTAATACTAATTACAAGAAGTAATGCCACTCAATCATGTGTGTATGGGGCCTCCATACATGTGTGGTGGTGACCCTGTCCTCTGTCAACAATCACGTAGTCTCTGCATCCTTACAGACAAACCCAGACAACACTACAAGGTGAACATCAACTGACTCCAGGCATAATCTCCAAAACAAACACACACGTCTTCTCTGAGTCATTTTCCACCTCCACCAGGACTTTTGATAAATCCCTCAATAGTAGACACACAGACATACGAGGACATATCAGACTTAACTTCTTATAAACAAGTTGATCATTTTTTTAATTTCACTGGAATGCTTGTGATTCTAAGGACTGTAGTTTTAGATCACCATTTCCTGACAGAAACATTCTATCCATCATTTAAAAACCACATAACACACCATCACATAGATAACCACCCATAAGCTGCAAAAGCAGAAGGCAACAGGACCACAGAGGTGTCATCATTTACTGGTTTTCAGTTATTATGTCATAGAGAAGAAACGTAATCTCTGGACTCAACATGACTCCAACATTTGTTCTCAGAGTGGCCACAGCCTTTACTCCCTATAGATTAGGAGGCCTCGGCTTTTATTTGAAACATGCTATTAATATTGTTTTAGTTTTATTTTATTTTATAGGAATACTTCAGTTCCTATTGGTAACAAACATGGTTGAATGTGACAGATGTTAAATACTAGCAGCACAGAAGCTGAAAAAGATTTACATTAAGAAAGACACGCAGCAATTCCGAAACGCTGATAATTCAAAAAGCATACGTCCGAAACAAATGCAAGGGCTGAAACGTGCTGCAAGTGAAACCAACATGCTGCATAAAGCCAAACAACTCCACTAACATCAAATACGCTGAAAATACATAAACGATAGTCAAAAACAAACATATTCATATAACGGCAAGAGACAAACGCTCCAGGCCTGTAGGGGCGCCCTGTGGGACCATTTAATATTGACAGCAGAGATGGAGGGAGACAAGGTACTTTAAGTTTTGTTATTTAAATGACATAGAGTAACGTCAACATTACAGTAACAAGGAGATTTTAAAGCGAGTCCGGCCTGGATTTTGACACCAGGAATGAGACAGTCGAGCTGAGGTTCTGTCACTTGCAGCCCAGGGCTGCTTGGAGATAGCCCTAGCTGTGGGGGCTAATGAGCTCCGTCTTTAACACATCCCTCTGCGCCCGCGGTCACAGCCTGACCCACCCTGCTTTCGCAAGTCAAAATTGATCTCCCTTTAAATTTCTTGGCTACAGTTTAACATTTCTCCCTGTAACCAAACAATGAATTTTTCCCCACCTAGAACCCACTGCGCCAGGCCTGACTAGTTCAATCTCTTGGCGGTCCGAAGTCCCGTGCACATCCTGGGCAACAGTACCGATAGCTGCACATCCTACTTAGCAGAGCCATCTGTCAACCAGACACGGTTTCTCAAAGCTGTGTGGGTTTTTGTACATGTTATAAAGTTGTCTTTTTACACATTTATCAGTGCAGCATAGCCCTGGATAAAAGCTGCTCTGATGGTGTTTAACGCTGTGTGGTTTGATAATAAATTAATTTCCCATCTCTGTCCAGTATCTCTCAGCGTTAATCTCCTGAGACCAGAGCGGGGGTTCACTAAGAGCAGCCCCGGCACGCCTGCAGAACCCAGTACCGCGCTAAAGTCTCTGGAGTCAAACAGAACGTTTACTTCTCACTGTAGTTTTTTTTTTTTCTTTTCTTTAAATCTTTAATGCAAAGGAGGGAGCACCTCACTGAGGGATATGCCAGCAATTTAAGTGGAAGGGAATGTTTTCACCTGCATTTTCTCAGTTCCACTAGAAGGACTTTACAGAAAGCCATGTTGTCATGCATGAATAACCTATTAAGAGAGCTGACAGGAAGGTTTGCATCATGCATTGTGCACAGAATAACAGATGTTTATCATACTAGAAGGGTGAGGTGAGCTCAAAGCCATCTCTGAAGTCAGTTTAAATACTTCATCGCCTGTGGTTTTGGAGTGTGAAGATCACACACAAATTGGCAGCCTGGTCCACCAGACGGGATCATTGAAAATATAACTACTGAAACCCAATAGTGTGAAAGAAGTTAGACTGCTTATATCCCAGATGTGTCACAAAGCCTCAAGATTAGTTTATATAAGATTTTTGTAAGTTGTCTGTAAATAGAGTTCATCCCAGTTACTGATACTCACCCCATCTTCCTCCTTGTATGGGTTTAGACGGTTGTAAACTGCTTCAATAACACTGCGTCTGTGGGAAGAACACAGATACCAACAGCCTTTGGTCTCTTGAGCTATTCAGTTCAAACAACAGAAGCTACAACAGAGGGGAAATGAGTGAAAAGAAGAAGGAACAGTAAGGTCTCCCTGTCAAAAAGAGGAACAACATCTTGCTGTCATTGTAACTACTGCAAATTTGAAAAAAGTCATTTTTGTTCCAGGGAAGGCAGGTAGTCCTAACAACACAACAATAATTACCTTAGCTGAGCATAACCATTAACATAAGCCACTGAGCATAAGAAATGAAATAGACCTGCCAATGTCTTCCAAAACTCCTCGAACTTTCAGGATGTTTATGATTGTAGGATATTATACTAATTATCCCATTGACCAATGGTTGTCCTTACTTGCTTGCGAGGCCCCCCCCTGGTGGCAGGGTCGGCATGCCACTGTCGGTGGAAAGGTTCCTCATCACTGTTACCAGGTCCGGAAACCCCTCCTCTCCTGGCCGAGACAGCATCTCTGAAACAACAACGGATATGTAAGACGAGTCAGTATTAGCAGAGCTGGTGGCTGCCAAGAACCGCCAGAACAGCTGGTGAAATGAGAGGAGAGAGAAAGGAGAATAGAGGACAGAGATGGAAAAAAAATGGGATAAATTAGGCGAAAGGAAGTGAAGATGAAAACCATACAAGTGGATTTGTGGAAATGATTGTGTGTCTGAGACACAGAGAGAGGGGGAGACCGTGACACAAAGAGGCCTGCAACTGAGCTGAGAGTGGCATGAGGCCAGTTCAATGTTCAGCCAGAGCATTCCTCTCCCGCCTTTTTTCTTTTTGCTTTCTTTCTCCAACTACTTTATTTCTACCCTCCAGTATTAGACAGTACCTGAAGCCAAACATCTACTGTGCCTCAAAAAAAATCAAACTTTTACATGACAGTGCATTAACATGAAAAGTAAAATGAGTCAAATCTGTTCTGGAGCGCATGGCGAACCATTGTAAGACCTTTAAAAGGTTTGTAAATGAATCATGCATCACCACCTGTGGTTACTTAGCTGTACAGCTGACACAACAACATAACTTTTAAAAATTAAACCTAGGTTGTTCCATTCTGTGGAAGCAAGATAGAACCAGGTTTAAAACAAGGTAAGTGGTCAGATTTATTAATGAAGTGTAACAATGTGAAAAAGTATCTCATGTTTTGCCCGAATCTAAAACCTGACCAGCGCTGGTTTTGTGCAATAAAACAGGAGCCAGGACAGAGAGCTGACATAACCAACACAGGCGCAATAATCTGCGCCATGTTTATAATCTTGAGAAAGAAAAAGAGAGAAAGACAAGGAGGTGAAGTGATTCCATTTGAACAAAACAAAAAATAGAAAACATTTGAGGGATGGAGGAGAGAGAAAGATGTGTTTACAGAGAGCAAATGAGGGAGAGGGGTGAACTGGGAATAAAGAGGGGAGATGCTTGCTGAAATGGAAACGGAGGTCATGATGGTGTCATTCCTTCTGCTGTGAGCAGGAGCAAACTTGGCTGGAGGTTAGACGATAGAGAATGCCGGGGTCAGTCGGTGAAGAAAGCATGCATACAGATATGATACAGAGTTTCAGCTGGAGAGAGATCCTGTGTCTCCAAGAAAAAGCTTTTTAGAAGCCAAGATAAAGAAATGTTAATCCTTACTACGTCCATCAAACAACAATATTGGGTGTATTTTGATTCTAAATACGATTGTTACCCCACAGCTTTGTATAACACTTTTAAAACATATCCAGCAATGAGTGAACTTCAGAGCTGGTTTCAGAAGAGATGGAAGAGAGATGAATAAAATGAGCAACTACCGGTACATTTGTATCATATTTCTCAATCTCACTTCGTTTGCACAAAGATTAAGCAATCATCCTCTTTCTCCTCCCATCCATTCTCACCTTCCACTCGAGACTCCAGGTATTTGTCGAGTTCAGCGTCTTTCCTCATGGCTTCCTCTGACACTTTGGGAGCGCTGGCCAAACACACTAACACAACACTCATGTTATCCCGACTCCCCTGAGATGGACGGGAGGAGAGAGGAACCAAAAGACAGAGTATGTAAGAGAAGGAATCAATTGTGGTGCTGAAAGGAATAGTGGAGGTTACTTCTGGGCACAAATAATTGAGCAATTTACACTCACACGGCTAAGGCAGCATTGATAGCAGACAGCTAGAATTCAATACTGGGACATAAATAAGACATTTAATACCAAATGTTTTCCCAACTCACTAAATCTGCTGTTCTGATGAAACCTTCAGGATTTTAACAGCGATCTATAAAGCTGTCAGATGGCAAGGGTTTGACACATCATACCTTAATGCTTTGTATGTGCAGATTTGAATTTGTCCTTCTCTTGTATTTGAGAAATCCTTACTCCAGGACACAGAAGCTGGAACAGCAAGTTCCTTTTCAGCTTCTAAATATTTTTGGAAAATCTTCACTGACTTTGTTGCACATCTTTTAAACAGATAGTTTGTAAGTTGAGGAGCTTCTTAGTGATACAATCATTTTAAAATCATTTGTGGTGAGTCTTCGAGGACTTGAATCTGTCAAATTCCCCAAACTCCAATCTCCGGAATCCATTAGCTAAGTCACAGTAATTTACAAAATGTCATACTCATAATTAAATGTGTACACACCTTGTGCAGGCAGGTGTCCACTACTTCATTGCAGACCCTCTCCAGGTCATCAGACACCTCAAGTCTAGATTTCACAAACTCGCACAGCTCCTCGTTGGACATGACATCCCAAATGCCATCACATGCTAGGACCACAAACTGGTCCTGTTCTGGGGCCCGAACCATCTCAAACACAGCCGGTTCTGGACTGACCAGCTGCTCTGTTGGGCCCTTGCCTTCCACGCACTTGTAATCGTAGTCCCCCAAGGCCCGGGATACGGCCAGTGACCCGTTAACCCTCTGAATCATCACCGAGCCGCCTGCGTTCTGGATCCGCTCTCTCTCACGAGGGTTGCAAGGCTTGTGGTCGAGTGTGGAGAAGCACACATGTGAATTGCGGTATAAAACAGCTCGGGAATCCCCACAGTTAATGAAGAAGAAATGATCCGGGGACAGAAGGACTCCCACTGCTGTAGAGCCACTGCGGTCCATGCCATTGCGAAGGTCAGAGGAGCTACGCATGTGCTCATCAATCCTCAGGAAGCCTGTCCGGATCCCAGCTTTCACAGCCTCCACTGGAGGAGGAACTGAGGCTGGATGGTCGTTGGTGGAGCTGTCTGAACCTGTCTGGGAGCCTTGTGACGCTCCGGCCTCAAAGCTGGCACTGATTATGTGTTTTAGAAGGTGCTTAGAGCAGTAGTTGGCAACCCTTGATCCAGCATGGCCATCGTACACAGCGAAAAAGGACCAGTCAGTCATTCCGGGAGCAGGAAGTTCCAACACACTTGTATGAGCGTCCTCCATCTCCACCCGCCAGCCCTGCATGGAGCTGAGTCCGAAGCGAAGGCCATTTCCCTCGCCGTGTAAGTTGTGCTTCTCCGTCTTGGGCTTGTCCAGGAACGCACCCATGGCTCTGTCCTAGAGTTCACAGTGAGGACACAGGACAAAATCAGAAAACAAGTCACTGAAATCATCTCTACACTAACAGAATACCAGAACTGTCACTTTGATGACAATACAGAGTCAAATGTTAATCTGCAAAATGGTGTGGTTAAATAGATTGTGAGACGCCTTTAATGACTCACAGTTTTCCTCATTTTATAATTACAGATCAGCCCAAATTCTACATGTAAAATATCAATCTTAATCCAATACTCTTTGTACAGTTGTTTCTAAAAAACTGTTTAAAGTGAAGCAAAAAAAGCTAAATATCTGGCCAGAGCTTTATTTCCTTAGATTTGGTCGTTTCCTTAGACCATTGTGCCCTTTTTGTTACCAGCTGTGTGACTGATCTCCATTTCTATTGGATAGTGCAAGGTCTGACAACTGGTCTTTCTTTGAGTGGAAGTTTTCACACAGGTGAATTCAATGACATTAATTATGGCTTCAAGCATTTTTCCAGAGAACAAGTGGCAGGGCCTGTTATCCTGCATGCTGACTTAAAGGGATACTTCACCCATTTGCATTAAGCTTTGTATCATTAGAAACCTGGTAGTATTTTCGTCGTGCATCCCGCCCTCATTTTCCCCTGAGACGGGAAAGCTCTGTATTTCTTGTCTGTCAAGGAGCCTCCGATGTCATTTTGCATCATCAGAGGCTGCTTTGGTTAGAGGGGGTGAAACTACATTGCTAGTTCCTCATGATTTCGACCACTGCAGCTACAGACCTATTACAGATCAGTGGGCGGGACCTCACTGCCAAAATCTAAAAGCAACGTCCGCCATCTTGCAAGGTAGCTATGCTAACAGACTCTGTGGAGAAAGCTGCGAAGAACCGACTATAGCGAAAAAAGTCAAGGTAAATCTTGAAAATATCAGCACCCAGCTACTATATTTATAATTTTAAATAAATAGACAGCAGCCGGAAGTAGTACAAATCACATTGTATAAACACAGACTCAGAGGCTGGGAGAATACTTTCTTAAGACATGATCATCATTTATACCGATATATCAGGAGAAATGTGATTTCAGGTGATGCCTTTTTCTTGTTGTTTAGCCTCTACACAGTTTACTACTCTCTGCCATTTCAATGTCATCACACTGAAAGGCTCAAACTATTTGGCAACACACCTCTCTATAACTGAAAGGTCATTTCAGGCAATTCCTGGTATTTAAGTAAACAGACAACTTGAAGTAGATTCAATGAAAACGTGTAAACTTTGCAAATGATTCATAGATATTTAAAAAGACTGACTTGTGTTACTTGATACCTGATAGGCTGAATAAAGGAAAAGCTCAACCAAACGGTGATCATTCCTCACCCTTCTAGCACAGCCACTTTATTTAATGCTAAGGATGGCTGAGGAGTTAGCTTAAAAGCTTCTTTGGCCATTGAGCGCATTAACAAACTCCATGGAGTAATTCAGGGGATGTGTTCTCAGTCCATAACTGCATCCGCATTAGCTGAATGTACAGCATCGTCAGGCTGCTTGACAGGACGGAGAAATTCTGGATCAACCCTATGTTAATTGATTTTATATTTATCTTATGCAAGACCACAGACTTACACAGTCTTATTGATTGGTGGCCTTGCAAATTGCACTTATGACTTGAACTTTTAAATTAATACAGGCTACTTACAAGCTGTGGGCAAACTCAATGTTCAGGTCCCTTTATGCACACTTGGCTAAGGCTGTACAGTGCGACACATGTGTCCCACGTGCTACAAGAAAATTGGTGTGTGCTTCAAATGATCACACCAGTGCGATGAGAGACAGACAGCTGCCTTTTTTTTGAGAGTGAGAGGGGGGTGTGTGTGTGTGTGTGTGTGTGTGTGTGTGTGTGTGTGTGTGTGTGTGTGTGTGTGTGTGTGTGTGTGTGTGTGTGTGTGTGTGTGTGTGTGTGTGTGTGTGTGTTCACAACCCAACCCAAATGTTTTTGTCCAATGGCAAATCATGTTGTTTATGTCCTTTAGGCATATAAAGAAAATGTTTATCTGAAAACTCTTGTGTGTATGGATATTTAACATGAATGTCCTTTGCCAGTCACAGCCTTTTCAGCGCTTTGAGTAGTCACAAGATTAGAAAAGCACTATACGAGCTGAAGTCCATTTACCATTTACCATTTAAATGATAAACTGCACAACCTGTGGTTGGTTTAAGAGATGTAACAGATATCTTCCTACAAGGCAAAAAAAAGTTCAACGTACAGCCCTGGAAAAAGGATATTTTTATAGCATAAGAACTGCCCAGGTTTCCAATATCTGCAATGTGTGTTTACCCATGACTTACGGTTAAAGGCAATCAATAAACATGAAACAAAATCATGCTACAGGTTCAGTATCAGTATTTTTTGTTCTTTTTTTAGGAAAGCATAATGAGTACCTAAGTGGTCTGTATGACTTCCAATTCATGTTCCTCAGATAAAACAGGTGCGTTTCCTTTTTGTGTTGGCCTACACACACACACAGGGACAATTGGCCACTGATCACATATCAAAAGGAGAAGCATCACTTGTGCAAAACACTTGAATTGTTACCTTGAAAATAAATGCATTCACACAAACACACATTCGTCTCATTATAGAGCACATATCAAAGCCATGTGCACAAATCACCAAACCAAATCATCTGCTCTTTCACCTGTGTTGCAACTACATACACACTCGTAACAAATCACATTCAACAGCACAATATGCGCAACACCATTATGGTCTCACATTAAAAATAAATACCTGCATGCATAACTTATAAGCACACCGGTAACTGGGAGTGATGTCACCCAGTCTGATGTTTCCATGGATACAAAGCTTGGAGTGACAGCTGAGTGGTTTCCTTAGCAACAGAAGCAGTGGTTGTTGGTGGTTCCACTTTCAGCATGGGACAAGATAAGATCACAGCCGATGCGTCTGTGTGTCCATTTGTTTGCAGGTTTATTCATGGAGTTCATATGTACGCTAAGGTGCCAAAACTGACCTCGCTCTGATTTACTTGTGCCATAAATCTGTTTTTCTGACATGGAACATGTGAGATGAAGTGGCTGGCTGATGCTGTTAAAGAGTCAAAGTTTATAGTTGGCTAACAGACACGTCTACTGGTCTTAGACATCAGACAAGCAGGGCAGCTTTAACGAGCAAACTCAATTTAACAGTCAGCTGCTTATGGGATCCACACAGGACAGGATTAACCTGTCAAACAGACTACACACGACTGGACTACCAAGAAGAACAGTCCTTCACTAAATGTTTCATATGTCTGTATGTGTACATAGAAAAGTCAACTTTTCTACCTAAATGATAGAAACACTAATTGAATCATAAAACTTCCACACAATCAACAAGATTTGCATTTGGTTTCCAAAAGGAAAAAATACAAAGAGGCCCTCCAGTCTAATCATAAAATATACAGCTTTAAGTATAAATGCTACTTGTGCCATTTACTAAGAACAGTGCTGTCTCTAAAATGCATCATGCAATGTGTCTGTCTCGTGTTGTGTCAGTGTGTCTGTCTCATGTTGCCTTCATGTCTGGTGAAACATTTCTATATTGAAGTTTTCCCCTGGTGCAAGCAATGTAAAAAGTAGTGGAAAAATCAATGCACGCTGACTAAATGGCCAACTACCATCATGCACTCAGCAGGCAGATATGATACTGCCCGATAAGAGGGATGACCTGAATAGTCTGAATATTGTTGTGTCTTTTTGATCTGACACATTATATCCTCTCTTCTAAAAATATTCTGTATGATGGCAAATGGTATATCAGTGAACAACGCTTGGCAAAATACAATGTTCCAAAAGAACTGAGCAGTACACAAACTTTAATACAATGTTTACGGCTTTACCCTTATGCTCTGTTGAATTCTAAGATTGTATCTAAACTAATACCTAAATATAAAGACATGAAAGGTACTCATCATACTACTGACATTTTCAGTGAGATACAACTGTGTGTTGTCTGTGATACTATCAGTAGTAGACTGACGATGAGAGGTGCCTCATGACAATAAGAACTTTAACTAATTTACTTTGCAGTTCTGGTTTAATTAGCCACCTGTTAGCGTCACGTCAAACTTAAAATGGTCAATTTCTACCGATAAGCTTAGATTGACATTCAGGAGCAGCACCATCTTTAACTGATGAAGAACATGGGCTTTTCTTAGGTCATTGGTGATATGGGGCTAAGTCCAGCACGTGCCTTCCTACATAATCAGTTCACTTCTCATGTCAAATTAAAATGAGCATGCCATGGACACAAATTGAGCTGCTATCTTCAATGCTGTGGGCAAGTAATCATTTTGAATGGCTATCTTTCAATGCTATGAAAACTAATTTCTAGTTAAATATAGCTGTCCACAGCTGTTATTGGGATAGGAAATCTGGAGAGACAGGAAATGTGGGGAGAGAGATTGGAGGATGACATGACAGGCACCAAAATAGCGCCAGGACCGGGAGTCAAACCTGCGACGAGAAATGTAGTCTCTGTACATAAGGCGCCTGCTCTACTAAATGAGCCCAACCAGCGCCCATGTTGTCTTTATTTTAAGTGCTTTTATTGGGTAGGGGCCTGAATAAAAAAACTGCATCTTCTGCAAGACAGGTTGAGGGCGAAAGGGGCCGCATAAGTTAGCAACATCAGGATTTAAAATAGTAAAAATTCTGTACACCCTGAAGATCTGCTCTGATGCACTGCATTTGTTTTTGATCAAAATAAAAAAATATTGTTGAATCCTCGAAATAAAGGCTTTCTTTTACAAATTGTACAGATTAAACAAAAAGGCAGAGGATATCCCAGATCCCCCTCTGTGATGACTCATCACTTAAGTCATCAAAAGCAGACAGTTTCCCTGAACAAGGGCTTTTTGATCAGACAGCTTCAGTCATCTTCATCACAGTGGCGTCAGGGAAGCTGGTGCCGATACTTCACCAGACTGGAGCCTATCAGACTACAGCCGAACAGGAGGGAAGTACATGTGTGGGTTCTCGGCAACAGGAAGTGAATATGATTGCATGGGTTTAACATTTAGCATAAAGTAAATCTTTAAAAAGAAATCTTAAAATCTTAGTGACATATTAAAAAGAGCAATTCTAAAAAAGGAGAAATGATCTTGATGGCTCAATCAACCTGCTTGAATCTAAGCCACATCTTTTACAAGTTAAAAGGCAACATTTTAATAACAATTTAAAGTATAGGCTAGACTACCACTCAAGTGCAATATGACTTGAATCAATAATAATCTGTCCGTCAAGCAACAACCATTTGCTAAGCCTGATCAGCCTATGAAAGTGTATAATCGAAAATGTTAAGAGACACAAGAACTATGGATCGTTTTGCATGTCCCAGATATCCTGCTCTGGTATAAATTGGGATATCAGGAAGTATTTATGCTGGCTTATTTTTAAATAGAAAAAGTGTTATCTGGAAATTCATCTCAGTCCTCCTCTTGTGAGACTCAAACACACACTTCATCCTCTCTCGACACTCGATACATGTACAGTATCTTTGAAATATTCCAAGCTGCCATTTAAGGATCTATCTGATTGACAACTGCAAGTACTGTAAGGTGATCCAATCAGCAGACATGACTGAAGGTGAATAGATGAATGCCTCTGGACATGCCAAAAGACTGGCAATAGTAATTGGCTCAAGAGGCATGGACAGTGCAGGATTTGACATCAAGGTGCCAACACAAACATGCCACTGTTGATGATGCTGCCATTTCTGGAACACACGGTCACACAAACACTGCCAGACACACAGCCACATACTTACCAACAAGCCAATAAACCATAGCCACAACAAGGCAATAAAACAAGTTCATTCCATTACTGGTGTTTCATAAACAGTCGACACAGAAAACAAACATGAAGGAACTGTAGTTTTTTAATTATAGTACAATCTACTATGTAGACTATAATAGTAGATGACATTCATAACGACTACAGGGGGTATAGATTGGTTATAAAAAAGTTTCCATGCTCCTATATTCTCACAAGCTATTCAAGTGAGACAACATGATCGTATACATAAGACAATCATACAATGAAAAGGAGGACGCATTCACCCAGATTCTGTGGTGTACAAAGAATGATATTAATCAAGTCATGCCATCCCTTTTACTATTGTAACCACTATATGCTATAATATTTATAATACACTTCCATTGATATTCCGCAGTGATAACTGCCCAGCATGTCAACAACATGTCAATCACTAGACAAAATTGGACCCCATATTATTACTGGTGTACCATCAGCAGAACAATTGATATCATAATCACCCAAACAGATTCCACACAACAATGCGTTAATTTAATCGGAACGACAACATTGTTGACTGAGTCAGTTGTCCCCAACATAAGGCCACTTGTGTTGCTAGCTTACCTGTTAGCTGAGTTCACAGTTGTCAGTTTAACACGTTCGCGGGCTATAGCTAATGTGAGTATGTAATAAACATCACTTACTCTTTACGAAGGGAACTTGCTATATCGGTCCTTGTCTTGTGTCTTCAGTGGCAGGTATGTTAAAGTACCCAGGCGTGTTGTGATAGGCTTATCTCTCGTTAAGGTTAGCCACTTTCGCTTCTCGGCCCCTGCTCGTCAGCTAGCTTTGATTAGGCTAGCCTGCATTTCACACGATCAGTTCGGCTTTCAGTATGTCCCTGCATCGGAATAAGGCTTTTACATACATGTTTGGCACTGTAGACACAGGAAGCGCAAAATAAATAACCGCTACGTGGACTGTCGGTTGAAACGAAAAACAGTCGTTTCAAAATGTAGGCTATCTGTGATTTGAACAACTAGCTAATTTTGGCTAAAGCTAAATGTATGAGGCAGATGACGTTCTTTCTCAACATGCAGTTTGAGGGAGAGGCGAGCCTCTGTGTCTCTTCTGTGATTGGTCAAACGCTGCTTGACGCTGAGACACGGTTGGTCAAAGAATAAGTCAGTCGGACGGACCTCTCCTCTTAAAACCTACTGTAAACAAAAAATCAAGCGCTTTAGTTTCTATTTTTCTCGTCTCTTTGGCTGAGAGGGAGAAATGCTTTACAAACATTTGTTAACACACACTGCAACTTTTAGAATTTTCCACATTGACTACCATTTAGCCTATTAGTCAAGTTTTAAACAGCCAATTCATGTTAATTGTAGACAGTAGAATAATCTACTTTTTTATTATAGCCCAATATCCCCCAAAAGTCTGCCTTTAGACAGTTTTGGTCTGTACAGTATACAATGCTCTTTTAATGTGAAATAAGACTTTTTTTTTTAAATCCTACAACAGGCTACAACAGCACGATCAGATATATTTTTATGAAGCAAACTAAAGCAGGCTTTAGCTGATAGATGCGCCCATAAATTGCACCCTAGTTTGGAAACCATGATGAATCTGCAACCTCATGTTTTCTTTATCTGACAGAAGTGTCTGGCCCACTTCTCCTTCTGACAGATTGCCAAAGAACCATTTTCAAGTTATGCCAATCATAACCATTTATAACACGGACATGAATTTTATACAGGGTTAGCTAAAGCACAATCAAGGAATTTTGGAAAATATCCCAGATTTGTGCCAGTGATGTAGAATGTTGGCCAAATGGACAATATTGATAATCCACATGACTTCAATGTCGCAAACAGCTACCAAGCCTCTCACAGCCTATGGCTAGATCAAACATTTGCACTGGTTTCATTGATTTTGTCATCCAAAGGAATTTGGGGTCTGCTCTCATGATAATGTAAAAACATCAAAACTAATTGTATCACCCTTTCCTTGTATACAGTATGCCTAGCACGATGTTATTACATTGGTGCCCTAATGTCTGTCTTTGTGTTTATAGAAGCAACACTCAAAGTATGTCTTCAATTATTAACTTCATAATTATGAATATAAGCAAAATAAACTTCACTGGCGCCAAATGTTCCTCATGTTGGATAGATTACATTTCAGATGACTTTGAAATAACACTCTATTGTAAACTTAATGTTATGATATTCCCGTTTAAAGAAATGATCACCTGAATAAGACCTCTGGTTGAAACTTTGTGATTGTGATGAATGATAACTTTCTGTGGCATTTGAGTAAGTGTGTGGGCCTATCTTCTTCCTCAGTCTGCTGCTGTTTTGTCACCTACGTGATGTGCTTATAACTTACCTCCTTTTTCTAAGTTCTAACTCAAAGAAATAAAACACTGCAATCATAAGTTAAAAAAGAGAACTCTACAGACAACATTGTTCTTCAGGTGTAGCCTTAATATTGATGAATGATCTCAATACCTCCTTAGTTTTAGTGGAAAGGACATGTTCATAAAAGAAGAGCATTCTTTTAACCATCCAGTATTCCGTTCACCACCATCCAGGGGTGTGTCTAGACTGGGGTGGCCCAAATTGGGCACTGACTTTTGCAGGGGTGGCCTGAAGTGTGATGTGTGCACAAACACACACATATAAATATCAATCATTTACCCTGTCTAACTTCACCAATCATATCTATTTTATAACACTAGATACTGGAAACATAAGCTTGTTTCTTAATGAAACAAAAAGAAGATATATGTTTAAAGTTACAATTCAAAGTACTTCAAAATGTGCAAACTCCTGCACAGTCTAATTTACCAAAAACTACATTTATTGCCAATATTTTGGTCCGGACACATTGCCAGTTAGTTCATTGCAAGAAAGACAGAGTGCATTACTTTCCAATGGACCTGACTTATGAAGGTGTGCAAACCTAATAGTTTGTTTAAACATAAGTCCCACCTCTGACAGGACAAATAACCAATCACTGTTTTGGGTTCTTGGGGTGACACCAGGGGTGGCTAATCAGATTTCTAGGGGGGCCCTGGCCACCCCTTTGGACACACTCCTGCCACCATCAGAACTGCAGACACTGAATTTTCAGAAAGTATCTTCACTTCATAATAGATGTTATTATGTGCTATATCCGTTATCAAGAAGACTATAAACAATTGATTTACCTATCTGCATCAGTTGAAAGTCTTTGTTGTTTACAGTCCAGAACCTTTATCATGAAAGCCTAATGCTTGAATATTGATGTTTTTTATGAATCAACTGTAAATTATAGAAGGATAAAGTTATCGTTGTTTTTCCTCCTGCAGAACAGGACAAGTTAGTCGAGGCACCGAATTAAGTGCCTGCCCTGTGTTTGCTGCTGTATAAAATCCCCCTATGTCTGATCCTCTCTGCAGAGTGCAGCAATCACGCCTTGCCTTGCCCTCCACGCTCTCAACACAAGAGCTCTTGAAAAGCTGATTTCCTGCTCCTCAGAGAGAGCAGGTTTTCTTTTGTTGACTGAGGAGCCGGGTCAAAACAATAATTGTGCCTGAAAGTATACACGGCACATTTGATTTACATGTCACTCTCATAAGTCTGCTCTACAAGCCTCCTTAGCAGCCCCTAATGTTACATTAGAGCTTTATCGAACACTTATGTGGGCTTATCATTTTCATCTCCTGATTATAATGTATGGAGTGAATGTCCTTGTGTGTTTGTGTGTGTGATAGAAAGAGAGAAAAACAACCACACACTTGTATACATATTAATGCACATTATGTGAGGGGGCAAGCTGCTCCCCCCTGCTTAATGGGATTAGAGTCATTTACCAAGTGTTTACTTAATGGGAGAAGACCTCTCTCTCTCTCTTTCTTTGTCTCTCATTCTTCCTCTCCATCCACCGTTTCTCTCTCTCTCTCTCTCTCTCTCTCTCTCTCTCTCCCTCTCTCTCTTTCTCTGATCACTAATCAGTGAGACGGCCTAGAAGTGCCTTAGGGCCGAATACGAATGAGCGCAGCTGCCCAGTCCGGATTACCATCCCACACAGGCTACAAATTCACACAAAAACACATGCACTCACAGAGAAAGCAGTGCATGTAAACACAACAGCTATGCAAGGGAATATATCATTCACATGCATAACCGCCACTTGCTGACACATGCATTTTCCCAAGCATATGTCATATACTGTGAATATACCTCATCTCACATAAACATGCACGTATGTAGACTGTGCTGATCGTCCAGTAGAACATACATACAGGGAAACACCTACTTTTAGTGTGTCAGCACCACAGGAACACGTGTGTACATGCATGGCCTGTACATTAAGGGGGCATATGGCTGCGACCATATGGTGCCAGTCATCACGAGGTGACACTTTGTGGGACCAGCTTCACTTTGAAAAAGGAGATGAGATATATGTCCTGAAGTTGGGAAGAAGTACTGGACTTAATAATCTCAATGTTTGCATGCACTATTTCCCTGCAATTTCATGTATTGCATGTATTATTGCAAGTATTATTTCTTTATAATCTTGAAGTATTCCCTGTTTATCTAAAACTCTCCTCCAATATGCCATATTCAAAGTCTTCACCCTATACAATGTTAAAACATTTTATTTAGTTAGTTAGTTTATTTGATAGGTATATTGCATATTAAAGAAATCCCCATAGAAATACAAAATATTTATATTATATATATATAAGAATGCAAATTCAAATATACAACCATATTCCCCAGTACAAATAACAATGTACTAATACAAATGTATTAAAACAAAATAATTGTCAAACTTGTCAAGTTAAAATTAGCTTTTGCTTGAGATGGGTCAGAAAAGTGTGATCCTGAGGTTACTTGCACTTGGGAGTCTTTTATGAACTTTACTTTCCATGTAAATATTGTGCTCAGCTAGCTTCACTAACTACCCCACTCAGCTGGCCAAAATGCCTCGCTCAACTGTATCTCAAACATAGGAAATAAATGAACCTGAAGCTGCAGAAACTTTTTCACACCCAGATTCATCCCACCTGACGAGAATTGAACCAACCTCCTCACAGTCACAGGATTCCCTCTGTAAACATGACGCCTCCTTCAGAGGCCTACAGACCTGAGAGGATAGGAGTCCCATGCAGTTCAGTGAGGTTTAGGTTACAGTGCTGTTAAAATGCCCTGCTATAGAAGGGTTGGCCTGAGTTGTAAATGAGAGCTCTGGCAGAGTTGTGCCTGCTGTGCTGAGTGAGAGATGAACGGCTGCTGTAGACCATCAATAGTATCACAGCGACATCAAGTGGGAGAGAGTGGTACTTCTGCCAAACAAACTGGAAGAAATGAGCATGAAAGAGAAGAAAAC
>CM036541.1:19447169-19449669 GCA_020745685.1 Tautogolabrus adspersus
AGAGAACATTCTTGACCAATCAGGCAGTAAACTAGCATTTAGAACATTTCATGGAATTAAGAAACAAAACTGATTCCTCTCAAGACATTCAATCATTCTCAAAAAGTTTTACTTGTGGCCAGTTTTTCATGGACAACCCTCATCCCAACCTCTATCAAGTGCCACGACATTTGGGCTGTTGAAGGGTGTTGGTAGAGGTATTGTCCATTGTTGTGTCTTCTTTATTGGGGCACAATTTCTGGCAGTGTCCTTCTCAGCTCTCCCTAATGTGACAAGACATGCCTGACATTCAACACTACATAAATCAAGACTTCATACATATGTGTTCATACAAACACATAGGAAGTACATATACAAACAAAGATTGAGAGGAGAATGAGAAAACATGAAAGAAAAACAGAAAAGGGCAGATTGCAGATGTATGAATTCTTTTCCCCATTAGTTTGCTGTGTATCATTCTGTTGATCCTCTCTTTCCGCGTACCGATTCTCACGGTTGAGGGGACATGTGTCTCCTCTGATGATGACAGGCGTGTTGTTGACATAAGCGTTGGGTTATTCATCTGCATGCTTGTTTGTTTGCGTCCTACTGTCCCCTTCCATTCACTCAAGCCTCCAGAGTTGGCACAGTGACAATTTGCGGAATATGAAAACTTGATCGGATTTGATTTCCAGACAGACGTGTGAAAGTGAAGTCAACAACAGGCTCACACAAGGTGAAAATCAACACTCTGAGGAGGGGAAAAAACACAAACATGAGGTCTCTGTGTTATGACGCAAATGGCTAAAGAAAGAGATTAGAGCAGGAGAGAGTTTAAGTGATGTGCGTTTTCATTTTGGATTAAAAATAGTGAAAATAAAGCTTTCATAAATTCAGACTAAAATAAAGCTTAAATTCACACAAGAACATCAAAAGCTTCTATGAAACGCCAAGATAACAAGACCCAGGCACTGTTAAAATGAACCTTTTAACCAACATTACTTTGTTTGCTATACTTTTAGACTTAGAAATGAATCTGTTTCAGGCCTTTTACCCAAAAATACTATCAATATGTACTCAAACAACACACATGTACAGTTATACAGAGTACCCCGTGCTGTGCTCAAGGGCAGGCTAACCGTAGGCCTTTTCCCAAAGCAGAGGTGATGTGTCCTGGTCCACTAATGTCAACATCGCAGCCAGGGTCGAAGAGCTGTCAAACACGCTAACACACAACCTTTTCCAGCTTACACTAACACAGTCAGAGTGTGGGATTTTGTGCATCCCCAAAATGCCAAGTGCCCCCCTGTACCATTTCAACATTTCAAAGAGTTCCTCTATTGTGTTTAAGCACTTTGCCCGTAAGCTACACAAGCACATGGTGTCTAATGTCTATATGTGTGTTTGTATACCTCCTGATGTTATAACTGATCATATTTTCTGCATTAACTATCTGAATTTAAGCATTTTCATCATTATGTGACATCTGACAAAAACAACTGAGCACTGAAGCTGTTGATTTCAAATGTGCCTCTATAACACAACTCAGTCAGATCAAATGCAGGTCTGTTCATTTGAGTTTTAGATTTTGTACTGCTTCTACTTGAGTGGAAGTTTGGTTTTAAGTCCAGCTGACATTTTATATTTATCTAAGCTATCACTGATATCTATTAGGAGCAGCATTGCTTTGATTGCCTATGAAGTGGGGTTAAGGCTTTCATGTTCAACTTAGCATGTCTTTCAATTACTTCTAAAAATCCTTTGACGTATTATTTGGCAGTTACTTAAGGATTTTACAAAACACCTGCAAAGGGAATAACATCCCCATCAGCCCAAACAGGCGTTTGTATTTTGTGCTAGTAAGCAGATGCTAGCAAAGGCAAATGTCACTCGATGGGGCGCTGATGGCCTAGCAGATACAGTAGGTCGTGCCCCATGTACAGTATGGAGGCTATCGACTTCCAGGCGGGGGGTCAGGTTTCAAATCTGACCTGCGGCTCTTTTCCCACGTCATTCCCCACTCTCTCCCTTATCCAAAATAAGGATCATCATTTTAAAATATTTAACATTAGCATTACACTTTAGGCAAAGTTAAGCGTCAACATCTGGCTATAAGCCTAGATAAGCGTTTAGTAAATATTTTAGCGAAGCTTTAACAGCATTCGAAGATAAAAAATTAAGTGGATATGTTTTGAACCACTTCTTAGATATATTTAAAAAGCATTTTTTTTAGATTGTGGCAAATGAAACTAATGCATAAAAAACAAACAATCGTATTCACCCCAATTTGAAGAATATCTGCAGTGTGCTACACAGAATAACAGATTGGGTTTACATTTAAATAAATAAATATTGTGCAAAACCTGCATGAGTGTGTCAAGTTTCATCCATCACACGATAATAAGGCACGGACCCACACACTGTAACTGAGTGGAACACACTTCAGGGACTGGAGATAGCATGCGGTGAAGACACGTAGGTGTTGGAGCGTGAGAGGTTTCCCTGCTAATACGGATATAAT